>LOND01003358.1:0-32134 GCA_014220965.1 Paragonimus kellicotti | reverse complement strand
AATTCACCTGGATAACTTGTGTACACAACTATTCATGAATTGAGCTACTAAGTTTCAAACGTTGGCAACAACACACAACATGCGGGGTTGGTGAAGTGTTAAGAAGTCGTCTTCCAGCGTCTGCACCCAGTTGCACCCAAGGTGTCTCTTCGTCTATACCGCGGTAATCCAACCCTCAACTTAGCATGGATAATCCGGCGAATATAGGCTCATCTAATGACGTACTCGAGTATCGGAATGTCACTTTTAGTAAATAATTAACCAATGTGGTAACCTAAAGCTTGCAGCATTCACCTGCAACTTATCAGACAACAGACACCCGCGATAATTAAATCTTTTTAAAAGCAACCAAACTCTAAAGCTCTTCGTCTGTAATATTCACGATGACCAAAGTTGAGTCCAATTCCTACGAGTTGCGGTTTGACAAGCTGTTTTGATCTGATGCAACGATTCCTCACTTGACTAATCGCTGATGATCCAAGGTCTATCACATAAAACCAATGGGTTCCGTGACCGTATTGAGTCATTGTTCATATAGATGACTACAGACGCGTAGAATGTCGAGAAATAAACGGAAGTTAAAAGCCATCCTCATTTCTCAAGTTGGTTTACCTATACACTGGTTTGCTGAGGCCTCGTGGGTCATACAATTCAGAGGTATTGAAGATGACCATAGCAATAGGAAGGCGGTCTAGGTTTGACCAACATATATATCAGAGAAAACCTCGTTATTCAAGGGGGCAGACTAAGAAAAACCAGTCAAAAGTTACCCGTCATAATCAGTTTGGTCGTATTTTGTTCGAACAGTAGGTAGAATATATTTGGTGACCGATATTGGTGAAAATTTACCGCCAGCTAATTTACTCCCCTGATTCATATACGAATTTTACAATGTAGACTTCGTAGAACGAAGTCATTAACTCGTAAGGTTAATCCAAACGTCCTGAAAGTATCCAAATTTACGTTGCTTTAACTAAAACAGTTAATAAAATCTTGAACTAATTGATAAATGTATGTGTTGTTTCATTCGGTTTTGATTGTCCTTGCTTTCTTTCCTTCTTTTCACATGTCCACATCAAGTAGGCAAGACATCCAACGCTTCTTCGTAGTTCCTGGGAGAGTAAACGCACAGCTTATCCACTGCCAGAGGTCGGCTGTAAAAACCTACTTGCATTTTGACATTTCAGATTTAGAACCTGTACTCTGTTGGCGAACTCCACACTAAATCACCTCACTGTGCTTATCTCACTGTCAGATTGTTGTAAATATGTCCATAATAATCAGTTTCAGAGGGCACCTACATTAAAAGATCACAATGAAGTGTACGTTTTTGTGTACAAATAATTTACAATCCAGCGGATAGTGGTGGTCAAGTTGATTATAGTCTGCTTGCCACTATTTTGTCAGGTACTGCGGATATCTCTCAAATATTACGTACGCGTGTATCAGAATTAGTTGCACTATTTCTACTGGCATTTTCATTATTCATATGGCATCTGGTTGCCTGGTTAGTTAGAATAATGCATGGCACTGCTTCCAGTACGGTTCACGGGAGTCTTAGTCGAGCCCTAACTACGGTTGCTTTATGTTGCGTTTTTCTTTTTGTGCTAAGAAATTCCAGTTATTGACAGAAAGCTGGATATTTCTGGAACACTGGATTTGTACTAACTATCGAATACATGTTTTAACAGAGTGGAACTACCTTCACTATGCAAGTTGTCTTTTCGCTAAGCTTCATCAATTAATAGGAAAGAACTTAACCTTTCGCTCCCACTCGGTTAAGACTGAACACTTATAATCAATGAGCAACGTCAATCTTAGTCACTGCACATTACTTAACTAAACGTTAGCAATTTTTGCGCGAGATTTACCGCGATAGAGAATCATTGCTGTACGGTCTCGGTAGTTGCGGACAGAATTTGAATCGTAGTGGAACAAACGGCGTCGAAAACAATATATAAAGATTGTTAAGTAGTATTTTGATCATACTGTTTATGTACGGTAGAACATTAATTACATCATCGAACGCGTCATTACCAAAGTAATAACAAAAATTGCAGCACATTTGACTAAAAGTACACATCGGTATGTTAAACGGTCATGAAGCGACCCTATTGACCTTTCTCCATAACTGAGCATTAGTGCGCGATTCAGTCAACCATAAACTTCGCTTCATCAATAATGCAGAATAGGTCAATGTTCCGATTGTTTCCGTCAGGTTGTTGCATCGGATTACTGGCTGCTTTGTAGCCGCAAACAAACCTTACAGAGTTATGTTTGAATAGTTGAACGTGGATGATAGTTCACCAGGTAGGTTATAACACACGGTATTCGTTTGATCGAATTCAGCATGTATTGGTGCTTGGGTAGCGCGCACGTACGCGAGTGATTTTTGGCACACCAAACTGTGAAAGTCTTAGTGCTGAAACACATGAACAAACGAACAGACGACCATCTGTGTGAGCTAACCAAAAAATAAGCATGCATGAACTTTTTGCTCCGCTTGCAAGTTGGCTAGCCAGAGAAAACACAAAAGTTGAGAGCCACAGTGTGAAAAGCAGTAGTCACACCGGGTCTGCATCAGCACTCTTTTCTGAGCGTTATTAGAAGTCGCATATACACACAAACGTGTGGGTGTGTGCGCAAATGCGCCAATGTATTTCATATCGCCTGACTCATTGCGCTGAACTCTGATCACCGTCCCTGCGGGTGAATGAGATGCGCAGGTGTGCCAAGTTGTTCTGTAATGCTGTGTCAACGTTTGAAACTTAGTAGATTAATTCATGAATAGTTGTGTACACAAGTTATCCAGGTGAATTTATAAATCAGAATGCTCTGTCCATCTATCCTTCCAAATTCATGTCTACATACTGACGATAATAGAGAAGGACAACATTGTGTATTACTTAATAGTGACAGAACATTTAATTTTGGTCACCTATAACAGAACTACATGAAAATTGAACAGTACATGCAGTTTAGCACTGCCTTTGCATTCAGATGAACTTTCCAGCCAGTCTTTTTTGAAGAGAAGCAATAGAAGCGAGGTTCGTCCTTGGTAGTGGTATGGCAATGGTATGTTCTACAAATGAGCTCCAACGAGGATGACACCGGCTGCAATCTCTGAGTCGAAAACTGAAATCATTTTGAGTACTCTGCAATTTGATATTAGCTGACACCCCAACAACACACCTGCAAACAACTTATAAGATTGTACAGGTGATCTTGGGTGAACAGTTATAAAAGAAAACGGTTCATCGTCTTCACTCACGAATACATCCATCGTTGGTTCAACCCATGTGTAGTCCTATTAACTGTGTATGATTTAGTGTGGATGTACAACCTTTTGTGTCAAAAAATCCAAATTGGGTGAATCAATTGTACGGAGTTGGTACACGCATAACCCATGAACAAATGAGATATGCTTCGATAAGAAGACATTGATGAGCGATCAAGTATAACTTGTTATACAGTCTAAATAACAAGTGTGAACCCACTGTCTCCTATGGATGATAAACAAGACGCTTAATGCCATCGCACTGAAATATTCCGTTCTGTCATTCATCTGATCACTTGTGAAAACCATGTGGTGTTCCAGTAGGACAATGCCCTACTTCGCGCTCCTTGTGTCACACTACTATGATTACTTTTTCGTGAAATGAGTGTTGTGCAAACTTGTCTGTAGTTTTCATCCAAAACGGATTCAAAGTTTAAAATTTTTAATCACACAACAGGTATACAAGCATACAACAGTCCATGACTTCATTGCGGAATTAAAAAGCGTGTTTAGCTAATCTCAAACCAATCATCAACAAAAGATCAAAGCTGTGCAAATAAGTTGAGACAAAACTGAAAAACTGTTCAATCGACATTTAGGAAATGAATACACGTTAAAATCGTCTTACGAGTTCGCGGTGGTCACCTACAACGTCTCCGTTAGTGAGTAGGAAGTGTTTTATCCAACATCTTATTAGTGCAATTCGTAATTTTGTTAAACAAAAAAATCATACCTTGTGGATTGACTTGACCACTCTATCCGTAAACCATTCAATGGTCCTACAACCATTTTATGGGTATACCAAATTTCGTTCAGTTTGGTCATTTTATGTACATAATTTTGTGATATACACTGTGCTCATCTATTGTTCTCGAAAAGTAGTTTAAAGCCACTATTTTCACTCTTTCTACTAACTTAGATGTATTCTGGTGAACTAGGATTATTAAGTTAGTTGATGTCCGGTACTCTGTTGTGCTACTTACGGAATATTGCTACTTCCTGTTTCAGAGTGAAAGAAAATAGAAAGAACTTTAAATCTATCATGGTGACTGGACACAGTATGCAGTGCGAATGCGTCTCTTCTATAGTCTTCATAATATGGACACTTGTGCTGACTGTTCAATTAGCTTCAACAGAGAGAAACAAAAATATTCAGATAGTCGATCCTAGTATTATGCTGAATCCGATCGAGCTGGAACGAAGCTCAACAACAGTTGTTCAAAATCACCGAAGAATCAGCAAACGGTACGGCAATTCATGGGGTTGCAGAACACTTGCAAAGATCCGTGCAAACTTCCATGCGACCTCATGAACTTTATGGAGAACAGGCTGCTCTGATCACCTATCAGTTACTTGGATCTTTAGATTCACTTACGAACGCCTTGCATTTGGATCCCGGTACTGGTCAGTTGACGGTGTGCAATCGGATTGACAGGGAAGCTGTTTGTCCAAAACAGGTTGTCAAATACAGTACGATCGGATCATCCTCTAAAGTGAATGTAGAAAACGTATTGGATTATCATCACTCTTCTGGACTGACACCATCCTTGGATGATTGTATCAAACAACTAGAAATACTAGCTACTATCAACAATGAAATCAGGAAAATCATGATCCGATTGCAAATCGAAGATATAAATGACAATAGTCCACAATGGTCTCAGTTTCAATCGTCTACACCAAATAGGATAGATAACAAAGGTGGGAGAAACATGAACGCTGCTGAACAGTTGCCAGTAATTGAGGTGCAAATGCTGGAGACTGCCAAAAGCCTCTCCAAAAGCCACTTAACCCAGACATCAAGGATATCCCTGCCACTAGCTAATGATCCTGATGCCGGGGAGAATGGCCGAGTCAAATATGACCTGACAACACCTCCAACGAGCTCCTCTGGTATGTCAGAAGACAATTCCCATAAAACGCCTGCAATTGCTTCATTTCGCTTGGAAACTTTTGCTGTTGATCAAGTGGACCTTGTGGCAACAAGCGATTTGGATTTTGAACAAAAACAAAAGTATAGTCTGTATCTTTTGGCGTCAGACCACGGTACACCACCACGTACCTCGACAGCCCTGTTGCAGATCAATTTAATCGACGTGAACGACGAAGAACCGGTATTTGAACGTGAGGTGTTCTACCCCATGTCTGGAGCAATCTCTGAAAAAACAGTACCAGGTACAGTTATACTCAATTTATCCGCTACCGACGCAGACGCGTCTCCGGCCAACAGTCACCTTGAGATACGCAATGATTCCTAATCCAATTGCATCTAACTACTTCACCGTACATCCAGACGGCAGGATATCTCTCCGACAATGGATTGACTATGAATCTATTGACAGCACAAGGTCAAACGTACAAACACACTACAAAGCTGAAGACAATCGAAAACAGTTTGTTTTTCAAGTACAAGCAATTGATTCTGCCCCTCCGCCTTACGAAAAACAAGGCGAAGCCCTTGTGATCATTCCTGTGATCGATGAGAACGATGAAGCTCCGATTATAACTCCTCAGTTTTTTGGACCTCCGGAATTGACCAATCATGGGATAGTGGGTAAGTCCCGACCAGCCGTTGTTCTACTGTTGGTCAGAACCGGTACTTAGACGATGTTCTATGCCCAGATGCAAGTTGTATCCGGTTTCCTTTGAGAATAATCCCCAAAGTAGAAGCACTTTCACGAGAAACGAATAGTATGCACCATTACCTTTTTCAAACAAGCATACCTCTCAAAAGCGTACACGGTACATTTTCGTAAAACTTCGGTGAACTAACTCCTCTGGGAGAGAGAAAATGATTCAGTAGTCTAATCTACTGGTGCATTGTGAAATGTCCAGCAAGTAAGTTATATCAAGTCACTGTCAAATGACCTTTACGTATCTCAAGCTCAATTTTAGGCATCTGATCTAGTAGATTTCTTTTGGATTCGGGGTTTTTATTAACCCCTAGTTTGTGAAATAACAGCCTAGCAGAAGATCATCCTCATGCTCTCGCTCTATTGGAGGACCGCAAACTGGATGATTTTTTTAATGTCCATTGGCTTGTTGTTCGTTTTAGACCCTACCGCAATGTGTTATTTCTTCATCGTGCACTGCTTGCGCAATCCATAAAACGAGCTGCAAACAATCGGTACACAAACTACCCATCTTTCTAAAGGATACTGACGTGATAAGTACTTGTGATCAGAATGTGAATGACCTCAATAAAACCACACTTACGACATCCAAATTACGGTGTACTGGATATAAGTGAATGCCAACCGTACAACCAAACTGTAGAACATAAAAATTCCGAGAGTACGGTTCAAATGATTTTGATTGTTGTGAATCACCAACTGAGACAATGGAACCTCGCCAGATATGACGGACGGATGGGTTGGTGTGAGATTAGTCAATCGCTTGTATTTCGTTTTCTGGATGAACATGTGCAAGTCTTAGAGCCAGAAATCCTAAACGTGCGACTGCTTAGTACTTAGTTTGTGAGACGGTATCGGGGCAGGATGTGTTGTCCAGCGTGCTGTGCAGCAGTGAATGGTCATTCGTGTTGATGCGTCAACTAGCAGTATGTGACATAACCTGAATAGTGATATTGACGGCGTTCTTGCCATGAGCGACGCCAAACAGCAAACTCGGTAGTGTGCTGTTGACACCGACACTAACGCTGATGACAGAGTTGGATCACGCGTTCCGTGCCAGGTTCTGCGTGGGGCCCCGTTGGAACAAACATGGCCGCTTTTATGGTTCACACTGGTTTTCGAGATGTGAGTCAAAAGGGTTTTGATGTCGGAACATGTTACCTATTGCACGCGGCACATGAGGGAAGTAAATGACCTGATTGTGTGCATGACAAGTTCAACAGGGCAATTATACACATCTATGGACGAACGCATTGGAGGTGTGGTTGATTCAGTAATTCCATAACGTAGCCTATACTCCCAAGCTACCGTTGGAGTGAAATTAGTTTGGAGTAGATTCCATTAATCCTGACCGGGGAGCAAACGCTATCAGACAGGCGCAAACAAAACCGGCCGGGACCAGTACACTGTATACCTGATTCAACGTCCGGAACTCTCTCACCTTACACTCTTCATTCGTGCCAGCCGAATACAGCTCGACTTAGGTTCATGCGTTGGCATAGGTCAGAAAATAGCGTATCAAAGGCATGTGTAAAAAGTGCCTACGGTTGATTTTATGCAATCTTATGGTTCCCCATACCGTCACTATGTGAGCAACGTGAGTTTTGTCCCGCGAGAAGGCCCTAATGCTTACTGCTGTGGAAGATCCAACTTCAACATCTCATGAGAATGATCTGTTTATAGAAGTATTAGCTGCTCGAATTTGGCAGCAGAGGAGAATTTTCCTACCCCGCAAATATGCTGCCTGAGGCATGAATGTGCCGTTTTGTGGAGCGCTGTGTTTCTTTAGAAACGCATAATAAGCGAATCTTCACAAAAGGCAACAAAAAAATCCATTGTACATGCGGACCCGAAAACGGCCGTTGTCTCAGCTTAGACTGGTAAGTTAAAACTATGACTCCTATTGTCGGCCTTCTACCTACAATGGGAAAAACATTCGTCTCCCATTCTGAGGAAATCTTGAGCATAACATAGGGTAATTGACATCCGATCATGTCGAAAAATCTATTTTAACGTATTGTGTACAAAGAATACCGGTTCTAAGAACAGCTTAAGTATTTGCAATGGAATACTGCATACAGAAACTCGTTTCTGCAGCAACATGCAGTGAATCGAAACGAGGTGAAAAGATCAACCTACTCGTTTGTCACTGGTCGAAGCAAACAGTGTTCACCTAAAGTCGCCACACTAATGAGCTGTGTAGTACTTCGTGATCGGCTCCAAGATATCGTGGCAATGTTCGTCCCTTCAAAGCATGATCGATCGTTGACA
Source organism: Paragonimus kellicotti (assembly GCA_014220965.1). Classification (NCBI taxonomy): domain Eukaryota; kingdom Metazoa; phylum Platyhelminthes; class Trematoda; order Plagiorchiida; family Troglotrematidae; genus Paragonimus; species Paragonimus kellicotti. The sequence continues at coordinate 23,953 of LOND01003358.1, read as the reverse complement.
CAGAAGCAATTTTATGAAACATTTTATACTATCTAGCGGGGCCAAACCAAGTCACATCTTAGGTTCTCAGCATGTTTTCTCCTGCATTCCTGAATCTTAAAGAGCAAGAGGAAATCAAACTGACCAGTGCAGATATTAATGTAGCTGTCAGGGAATGTGCAGGTGAAACACGATGGAAGAGGTTTTCCATTACCACTACTTTATTCAGGCTGAATACCTTGATCGGATAACATCAAGTTAGCACAACACAACCGCGTTCTGCAGTGACCGTTCACCGTTTGTACCCCTTGAATCCGGTAAGCGATTAGACCGGTCGTAAAATATTGAATCACAGCAAGAAACAAAGACAACTAACAATTCATTTTCCGATTCATCTGCTAAAACAAATGTGTCATGATAAAAGTATAACCATCTATCCGGTTGAATGCAAACAAAATTGTATTCCGGATTATTGATGGGTATTCGGTTAGTTGAAAATTAGTCGCCGTTTCAACATTCTGAAGAACTTTTTGCGATTTCGTTACTCGTAAAAATCTCACGAACTTCAGTCATCGGTAGATGTTTTATGGTGCAAGCTGGCAGAGGGAACAACTATCTTCGGAACATTGCGAATCGATGCAATGCACTTTTAGCGTCAGCACTACTTTAAGTGTACATAACACCTTTCGCGTCCGATGGGTTTTCTACCACTGAACTGACTGGAGACGACTCGTTCACTAACGCTTTCGGAAAGTATTTGCCGTTTGTTGGTTAACATATTCTAGTATGCCAATCTGAACTGTTCGAAAAATGCGGTTTACTGTTCGTGCAGGTAAATGTGAGACCTTTAAATGTTATTGTGTTCACTTCGGACTAGCAGACTGAACCAGAGGGTGCACACTTTCGCAAATAGTCTTTTGACTATGGCTACAACTTCTACACCAGCGGTTCTCAAGCACGCAAACGACCGTCCGACAAATATGGACACTCAACAGCCTTATCAGTGGAGTATCAATGGGTTCGGGAAAACTTGCTTGGATCGCTGCCGAATGAAGTAATCATGAACAACGTTCCCGTTTGATTCGGCTAGCACTGATCTTATGTAAGAATACAATGGATAACAACACCACATTGCTGTGTGCCCCGTCAGATGGCTTTATGATCACAGCGTGCTTGTTTAACTCTTCGTTCCGGGCTGAAAACTGCGGTTTACTTCCGGCGAGTTGTTGAACACTGCACCGTGGCGTTGTCTTGTGATAAGATGAGGTTGTTAAGACAAGCTTTTATTCCGTCATAACCACACCGACTAAACTGAATCAGCTGTACTACCAGCTACACTTTGAAAGATTAGGTCTGTTTCCCTACGTCTAGTTCCTTATACTAACTGCTAAACTGTCCACAGTTACTGAGGCATTCGGGACACTCCAGGAAATGATGAATCCAACTTCGACTTGCTTGAGGTTTGGCATTCGTGCTCTAGCAATACGCTTATTGGACGATACTATTTTCGTCACGTTGATGTCTACGCCATTGAAATTGATTTTCTTAACTAACAGATTACCAGACCATTGTGTTTACCTTGCCGGTCAGGACCTACAAAGCAGCCACACCTTGTCGTCGATGGTGTTCAAAGTCGGAAGCCGTTTGACATGACCACGGTGGACATGAGGTCATCTAGTCAGAGTAAAATCATAACTCGGTCAGGGATGAGCATACCTAATTGGCACATTACGTCACGCATTCCTAATGCTTCAGAAGATTCTGCCTGTGTACGCGTTATATTTGCACTTACGTGTCTGACCACTATGAACTTCCAACAATGATAGTGCATACGTTACTTTCTGGCTAGTACCTCCATAACATCACGAATAATGCTAAATGCCATACTGGAAAAATGAACAGCAGATCCAAGCGCCTGTCTGGTCAGCCGGAACTAATATAATTATTCCAGTGTACGCTGGCAGGTGACCCGATGTACGAATCAATTAACACAACCGGGATGTATCCATTAATCTGCCAGAGGATAATTTGTGTCCACTCATTTTACTATCTATATAGCTGAATTACCCGACAAACGATGCGTGCGTTGGGCATTGTAGCTTGCGTGCAGCATTAGAGCAATTGCTCCCAAGCTTTCAACTGCAAGTGTCAACGATTTCAGTGCGGAACAACTGGTACAAAGATCAACGATCTAATTGATTGCATGCAAGCCATAGGAGCACAAGTTCGCACTTCAGTCCGAGTTGACAGACATTTTGTTCTGACAGTGTTTGATGGTAACAAAACCTGTCACAGTGTAGACTGACAATGACTAACACGAGGAGTGCCAAGCCAATGTTGCATGCGACATTATTAAAATTAAACTAAAAGTTTATCAATATAATAAAATTATGAATTTACCGACTTATTTGCCGATTAGTATTTCCTTTTGTCCCAATCTCAATGGGGTCCGTAGACTAGTGCGAATAGTAAGAGCACTCTCAAAAAAGTCAGCCTACCTTGATACCATAGATAGTAATATAACGTCGCAAATTATAGTCGCATAAGTAAGGTATATTTACTGGTCAACATTAATTTGCAACGTGATATATCTGTTGCTGCTATTAATAGAATATGTGATCCAGGTGTGTCTAACAGATACACCCGATGCATAGAAGTAATTACGAAACCGGTCAAATGGAAGTTTGACCGCTGATTGCATATTACTATACTACCTTAGTTTATAGAGTTAACGAAGATAGTGTTGCAGTAAGGTTCCAAGTCTCTCCACAGCGGCTTTTTACGGACATCAACCAACCGGTGTGCTAACCCCGTACTCACGTGCCAACTTTCTTCAAACGAAGATGACTTCCGGCTCTTTCTGTGCAGTTGGTCAACATAGCGACTCCAGTCAATTAAGTATTTATTGTCACGTTCACATGGAATACAGTTATATCAGTGTTATTCATCGTATCGCCTATTACTTCAGACGAACATCTTACTCCAATTACTAAGGCTCGCTTGAGTTGCTATCAATATTTTTTTGTTCACTAACTTCTAAGAGAGACTGTGTTCGGGACTCATTTTGCATTGGTTTCCTGCTGGCTTTGCTTGCCACAACTACTACCAGATCCCGACATTTTTCTTTTCTTTTTAGAGGGTAAGTTGACGAGGACACGAAATAGTGGGTCATTATTTAACAATCACAATACGTAGCGAATGCAGAGAGATACACAGAAATAAATAGAACCAACAGTAGGCTATCATACACGTCAGTGTTCCCTGGCGGTGTTTACTTACTTGGTACTTCAGCTCTGTAGCCAGCTGTATTCACGTTCTACGAATCCCGATTATAACCCTCATCTATTCACGTGTGCGTTCTATGGACATGTTCCGCTTCTCACACTTCACTGTGGACTACGTAAAACGTTATGTTTGCACTATTGTCCAGTGTCATCAGACGTTACGTTATGGCTTGATGAACTGATGTTCGTCATGTCAACCGAACTTTTCTTCGCCTTTTACTCTACCCGCTACCCGCTTTCTTTCAGCCGATCGTTTTTCCATCTTGTTTAACTAAACTTAATCAACCTCAGCCCTGTTCAGTAACGCCAACTTGACTAAATGACATCTCAGTTGAACAGTTCAATTGTGAAGAGGCTCATTTTGGAAAAAATAATCTGAGCTACTGCTGGACTTGAACCGGCAGTGGAATCAGAATATCTAAACGCGGCGTCGTAGGTCAGCTGGTAGGGCCTTGGATGCGTTTGAGCACGCTATTTCTGTTGCTGGTTCTACTCCAGCCAAAACCTAGATTTTCACTCCCGAATCAGCAGACACGCCAAACTAATCATAAGTGAGCTTTCGCTGTTTGCTTTTAAACCCTTCTTCAACAGTTTTTCCGCAACTCGGCGATCAATTGGCATCTTTTACCTTGTACCCTGATTTAACACCTCAACATATTACAGTCCCTCTGTTGTACCGAATTTAGCTGATACACAACTGCATTGGTTTTGTAATTCACCTGACCCGATTGGGTGCTCTGTACAACTCAGCGTGACCAAGGAGTCATTCCAAGTGTTCGGTTTAACTTGAACCTGGCCGAACCATTCAATATGGAAGGTTGATCAAAGGACATGGTATCAAACAGCCCGATTGGTAAGCAGTCCCAAGAGGGTTCAGGTTATCGGTGGATCGTTGTGGCCTTTTGGTCCAGACAACGATAGAACAAAATACTTTTAGCACGTATGGGCTATTCACAGTAAGCCACTGGTTATCAGTGACCAGCATAAGTGTGTAGTACCACGCTCGCTTTAGTGGGTACTACCAACCTGATTAGGTAATTTTCGCAGTTTGACTAGTTTAACAACGAACGAGAAAGTTAGCTTTTCAAGAGTTACATCCGAACAAGCAAAAAGACTGATGGTTATCTACGATTGATCCTACTAAGTCTTAAATGCTTGGAAACGAATGGTTATTTATGATACATGTATGTTTATTCGTGAAATCCGGTTTTGAGTTCGTGAATACTGCGAAACTGGTATGCTTTGTGGATATTATTTCAACGTCCTACCAAACTTTCTGTGCGATATTTTCTGTATATTGATGCGATCCGCGTAATTGGCATGGTTTTACGAAGTTGTCGGAAATGTTTAGGTGAACTGTTATCGAGCTTCTGAGTCTCTGTGTCCAATTGTGCATAATTCACACGAGGACGACTAATCCAATGTGCTATCTGAGTATTTCAACTAGAAAACCGTTTCAATCCAGTGACAATTGTAGCATTGCAACTCTGTGTAGAATTGACAATTTGATGACTAATTTCTAGAACATATCGTGTCCCATGATTACGCACCATATGTGTTCACAAATCTTCGAAAGAGTTAGATTAAACCATGGTTAATTCACACCGTTTTGGTCCGAAGAGTTATAAATCTGCTCCCGTTTCCACTATTTATTCAAATAGTAGTCTGTCTTTTCAATGGTCCTAGTTACTAATTAACTACACTCCATTCTTTCCAGGCGTTGTGACAGAAAACAGTCCTGTGCCAGTTCGTCTGGCTTATATTCAAGTACGCGATCCGGACTTTCACGGAACAGACCAAGTATCTTGTCATCTGTTGGATAACGTGAATTTTTCACTAACTCCCGTCAAATCATCAGCTTCAATGGACTTCGCCATGCCTCCGGTTACCGCTATAGAAGGATCTAGAAACGATTTTATCCTCAGTTTGGTCATGTCAGTTGATCGAGAACGTACCCCACTTCTCATGTTCGCATCAAATGTGTAGATCAGGCGGGAAACACAAATGAACGAACAATGAGAATTCGAGTGGCTGACGTGAATGACGAGGTTCCACAATTCACTCGAACTCTTTATCGCTTTCAGTTGCCAGAAAACACCGAACCTGATCGGTCAGAAACTCTCCGTGTTGCCAATGGCTCCGTGATTCCTCAATGGGGTCATCGTATTGGCAGGTTGGTTGCAAACGATAAAGACATTGGGGACAATGCCCGTATTGTCTACAGGTTAGCCCCGGACTCGTTAGAAATTGTGCCAGCAGCCGCATTACCGCTTCTTTATTGATGCGACGGGAGAAACACTGAGTAGCTTTCAGTACGACCCAACTGTACATCATCGCACCGCAGTGAGCAAGCTGTTTCGAGTGGATGAGGATAGTGGCGTATTATATGCACTAAAATCCTTTGATGCTGAAAATGTGGTTCTTTTTCGATTCAAAGCGTTAGCGGTTGATCAACCAACCGGGCCGGATGCCAAATCACTCACCGGTACAGCAGATGTGGAAGTACGAATAGCCGATACCAACGACTGGGCACCGGTATTCTACAAAGTAAATCAGACAATAGAAGAAGAGCCAAAATTCATCCAACGATCGCTTCAAGTTCCGACTGAACTTGTGACGCAGTATGTGTTCCATGTGAAGGAGAACAGACCAGCATACTACTTTGTTGGAAGGATAGCGGCTATGGATCCGGACGCTTGGCACCGTGACGTTAGAGAGCAAACAGAAAACCTGAAAAACCCACCACATTCTCATACGTCTAACATAAATTTGCGCATAGCCAACGATGCAGATATGGATGTACGTAAGGCTTTTAGTCTTCATATGACTGGTGGTACACTGCGTATCTTGCATCCGTTAGATCGAGAACAAAAGGCCGTCTATGTGTTCCACGTGATTGCAACCGACAGTGGGGGCAACAACGCTTTTGATCGAACAGCAACAGCCACCGTTACCGTCTTCGTGGAGGTGAGTCCATATTTTGTTGATGTTTTTGATCAGCCACCCAGAAAACCGTCTACAATGGATGTCACTATACATTTTCCGTCCTAATTGACTGCTGCTCGTTTTCAAACCACATTCACCGCCTTTAGTTCAGAACCAAGAAGCTTCGCTCTGTTTTTTAAACCGCAACTCTTTTTAGCCGTAAAGTTTGTCGTTATTCACTTATCATCAGATTCACCTGGTAGCTAGAAACTAGTGGTGAATCTATCGCTGGTATTGAGCGAGATTTTTACTCTTGCCCTTACAACCTGACGGTTTGAGCTACTCTGATGTCCAAATTTGTTAACTTTTGTTATTCTTGTATATGACCAGATATGCTTGCAAATCAGAGAGAGAAAATTAGCACCTGAGGGTCTGTATTGCATTTGGACACATGAGTGCGACATACTTAATGCGGTTGATCAAGCCCAAAAGCAAGAAAAATAGCAGTGCTCTCTCGTTTCACGTGAATCTGTTGGCCAGGCGGTGAAATCGATAGTCACCTCCTGAAAATCGGTCACGAGCTAAAAACAGTCAGAAAGTCTAATGCAGGAAGGGAGGAAACCGGTTAACACAATTTGCTTTAAGAATACTGAAACAGCAAACGTGATTCAAGAATGCCCTTCTAAAAAGTTACTCTTCTAGTAACCCAGTGCGAAACATCTGTACGCTATTGTAAATAACCAGCAATTTCCAGACTCACCAGCAATATATTAATCGTCCGAGGTTGTAGCGAGTTCATGGAACAGTATTTGGGAAACATGAGCAAATGAGAAATTTCGGAAGGATGGGGTCGTGATATAAACTGGAAATTGCAATGAAACCACATAAGCTAGTGGTTAAACAATCAGCGTGCACAAAGGTTACAAGGTCGAAAACCTTAATAACGAACACATCGTGTCACGCAACCCTATCGCTCGAAAAACGATGCCTAATATGTTCCATGATCTTCGTGGGAAAAAGAACGCAGATTACGTCTGAGGCTGAACGCAGTGTTGAGGCGTCTGTACAATGACTGCTCTGACAGGTGCATGAATTACTTTTATTGGAGAACTATTCAAGAGTTAGGCATTTTGCTGCTCTGGCCACAAGCATGAGTTGAACAACTGTGGCACTAGAGCTATCCTCTGGTGCAAATCCAAGTACGTGTTTTGTGGAGCGGGAAAAAGAGGGCGTGTTAGCTTAGTGAATGGTTCAATGCCCAGCCTCAACTAAGAAAAACGCAAACAGTCATGAGACGGAAACCCTGTGAAACACTGGTACAACTCATATAATAAAAACTTAGGTTGCACGTGTACGCCGCTTTGCAGTGGCCCACAGCAATTAGCACCCAGGTATGGCCAATTCAAAAAATCGCGAAAACTCAGCTTGCCTCCCCTGTGGTCGCACTCTGTGGTACTTGATAAATCCACATTTCGGGTAGCCAGTAGAAGGTTTTGGCTGAAACAAGTTGATCTTCATTCATGACTGATCAAAGCTGTTATATTCTCAAGGAATTCTGATTCAGCCACTTTCGGAAAGAAACACTGCGCTCGAATTTCCCTATCGTAAGAATTCTTTAGTATTACACATGCTTGTCAAGACCGGGATTGGAAATCCGGCCACGGTTTTGGCAGACAAACTTGTCGGGAACTGCGCCATTGACCCTACATTAGGCGCGACTGTATCATCATTTTCGAACATTCAGCCACACTCGCCTGTGGACACTGCTCAGATTAGTCAGTTGCTTCTAGGAAAACAGTATCCGTCCTGTTAGCTACTATCGATGACCCAACGACTAAGGCTTCTCTCCTAATTAGAACCGAAGGAATCGTTAAATATGTTCGGCGATATTTTGGTTTCTGGCAAGTAGTAGGGGTATTATTTGACAGGATCAAAGCATATTACACCTGGCTGCAATTTTAATTTAGTTCGGTAAGTATGGTGGTTAAATGGAGTCAATTATGGCAAGCCGCTAACATATCCTCCACCGAAAAGTGTTGAGGTTGGGCAAAAACTAATAATGATTGTCAACAAAAATGTTGTACGTCTGTGAATGGAACTTGCAGAAAAGCCTGGCCACTTCAAATTTTTTTTCTGAAATGATCGAATTCCAATAACTACCAGTAGAGAAGGCAGGTGCGCTTTGGTTAACGGAAGGGAAACTCAATCATATTCCCAGTGAACACCGTAGAATGTCAGCATTCTTGCTGACTTAATGATAGATCATTGAAGTTCGGGTCAGACGTTTCATAAGTTTACTCTCCAGACGAGTACATGCAAGAGAACAAGCGTGGATGAGACAATGAAGTGACTCACGTTGCGGAATGGCATGTGGAATCGAATATTGGTTCACTTTGCCCCAACATGGTAGAGGCGTGTATGTGAGGTGGTCATGCAAACATACCCCTGTTGTATAGTTTATGCACATGCCAGTCTCAAAGTGTGATTGCGGTCTGACAGTCGGATCTTTTGTGGTATGGATCATCTGAACCGCGAATGATGAGCTGAGCTTGTTGGTATGTAAGAACGTTGAAGTCAATCAAGTCTGTCGATCGTTCACAACCTCCATCTGGTTCTGGTTGGTTCACAAATAAAGGTGGAATTTTGATCCATTCTGTGTTTGTGTTGTTCTGGCTGCGACTAACTCAGATTCTTTACGTGGGGCTCATTATATGTGGTTCTAGCTAGTGTATAGTGGAAGTCTGCGAACATAACATAGCACCAGTGATAATGCTCAGGTAAAAACTATTTTTGATGACAAGTAGCCAATTGTTGCCATGAAAGAGTTAGAGTTTAGTACGTGTAAACTAAACATCTCAATGGTTACTGGCTGTAAAATAAACGTTCCACGAAATAGCGGTTATAAGTCAATTCATTCAAAGTTCCCAATTGCAGTGTTTGCAAGCAAAACCATTACACAGACACAGCGTACTTGTTGGATCGATAGTTACATGTGTAAAGAAGGAGGATTATTGTGTCGTCTAGTTTTTTATCTGTACTTCAAACCTTGAATTATACGGTTTTTCAGACGAAACTTCCGACTGCTATTTTGGCTCCGCATGTCAGTTGATGGAGTACATGTTTTATAAAGGTATGTGGTTCCAGTGGCGGGCCCATACTGAACGGGAACACAAAAATTTCTTTGGAGAATCACTTCTTCGGAAGAAGTGGCCGTATCCTTGACACGTTGGCAAACCTTCAAAAGATACGGATTTTTAGAACATTAACTTGCAGCCTGCTGTTTTAGAAATGGAGACGAACATTTGAAAGATAAAATACACTTTGTAAAATTGCTACCGATATCGTAAAATGAGAATTCTTAAAGTCATCACATAAGAAAGACGAGTCTTTTTTGTCCACTTTCCATTTCCCTAAACCCACTTCCAATAAAAATTATCAGAAAGGCAACGTTGTTATTTTCAGGACGAGAACGACAATGATCCTGTTTTTATCAGACCAGTAGCGTCTCCTAACAAATCATCCAATCAGCTGGATCGATTGTCATCCAACCCAACAGCCAGTACGGCAGAACTGAGATCAACCTCAGCGCAACGCGAGTCGGTTAGCGGATCTAACAGTCATTCTAATGCCAGCACAGAAACTGACGGACGTACGAGAATTGGCGTGCGACGTCAGGACAGCGGGGTCAACGCTGTATTGGAGAACATCCCAATAGTGGGGGTGCACCAGAAAGCATGGGCCCAGGCGCCATACAGAGGTCGGTGTCATACCGTTAGACGTTTTTAATTATACCGTTCGAAATTGTCTTAACGTCTGTTGTACCATTTTTCTTCAGATTGATCACTTCCAAACAAACTACTCCGCACTTTTGAGCCTTTCAGGTAGATATTATTGGAATACAATTAGTGTGGACTTGTCCTACTCTAAAGAATCACTGCTAAAGCTCTATATCAGGCTAAAATTAGCGTATTGTTGTAAGACACCAATCACAATGCTAGGTGGTAACCGAATAATTTTTTAATAAGTATACGACGAACGTGTAATTATCAATGATTGCTTCTGGTGTCGAACTGTTAGAGATATAAACGAAGAAATGGATCGGAGTTACTTTTAACACCGCCCATTCACACTCAAATATTCAACTGTTGAATTTCCATCGCTCAACAAAATAATTTAAATGAAACAGGGAGTAAACTGACAACAGTAATAGGGAGGACTTGCTTTCATTTCGGCTACCCGCTCCAGTATTCTTCTCTGCTTAACACAAAAATCGGTCCCATACAAAATATTCGGGTAGCTGGACGTTCACTGCCGTCATCATTGTTAAGGTCTCTGACGGCAGACTGTCTGAGTCACAGAAGTCACAGCCTGATAGGAGAACGTCATTTTCAGGCAGCAACTTACTGTTCGCTGTCCTCAACTCTATACACTTTTTTCTATCTTGTACTTTACACAACTCAGTTACGGCATCAACAGAATCATCCGTTTGACGGATGATTAGTCGTCATCCCCACAACAACATCTAACTTTCTATGACTGCAATCCTAATGAATGTGACACTGAATTCAGTTGAAGCCTTCTCTGCCTACTACCTCTTGGTCTTATTGTTTGTTGCGCTTTCAAGATACCCGGTGCATACGGTTATGTGTTTATATATCAGTGGGTGAACATGTGAGAAGCCAAAGCGGCCACGTTTTGCGATTTTTGGTCGTTGTAGATACAGAATGATTACATTTTATATAGTTGCTGTCTTATCCTTAGTTGTATCAAACTTTGATAAAGATAGATAAGGGCTTTAATTCAACAGACCGTACTTCTTGAACAGATCAGCCGGTCCAAAACCTCCATTACTTGATTATCCAGAATCAGTTCCACACAATCACTGTAGAGTTAAAGAAACAACTTATGTCACTGAACACCGGATTTTATTCCGATTCAGTTCGCACAGCCATGAGATATTGTTTGACCTTATGCGTATAACGCCAAAAACATCATCATCATCATCATCATAGCAGCCATGAGCCTGACCAAAAGGTACTGTGGCTCGGGCTGCCGCTCACCTCAACAGTGACGTGGAATATCCTAGAAGAAGGTTGAAAATTAATAGAAGTCTAAGCGGAAGAACTAGAAATGGTATGGATGCAGGTACGCCATTGACTGCGACACGCCGCCATCTCGGATAGCGTCTCTAACCAGCGGTTTGAGTGATCACGAGGACCCCATCCAGGCAGGCGACACCTACCCACTTTACTCAGTGGAGCAGTCAGGGTTCTTCATATTTCGTGACCACGTTGTCGCTTGACCACCACGTGGTTTCACCCAACTGTTGGTGGTCTCAGTATATAATGCCCGGTACGGTAAACGCTCAGCTGGCATACGGAGTACGTGACCTAACCATCGCAGGCTGTGCAACGTGAGTAGTTGACCAATTGATCGCGCATCCCGAATGTTCCAAACGATTTTAGTTTAACGTCGGCATAGCCAAAACTGCTCCGTAGTCTATCAGGTCTGCAGCAGCGCTTGGTGAGTTTTGGAGACATTATCACATTATTTGGTCTATGACGAAAGTAATGAAAATGGATATAGACGCTAAGTTGTTCTTGAATATTTTGAACATTTCTTCTGAGATGACAAGTGGCACTGGTGCGTTGACAGCATACGCATATAAATGTTCAATAAACCTTTGCGGTTAAGCAGACTTGAAAGTGTAGGTAGATCTACTAAGTCAAGCAGGTCTTTGCGGCCGAAAGATGCTGCAATTAACAGATGTGACAGTAATTTGGGATCTGTCCAACAGTAAATAAATAATCTGTCCATCAGCTTCCTGAGAAAATCCTACCTACGGCCCCCGAGATACATCTCTCTGGCAGTAAAGTGTCTAAGAGGTTTATTGGACGCTTGAACCCTGTTTTTCATTTGATTTTGTGAATTTCACAAAGGTTCTTGTTTACTAGTGACCTGATAATGATGAAACATTTTGAACCTACTCTAATACTCCCGATGTCGAACACCTCGGGTGACTCTCCTAACGAATGGTTATTTTTTGCACACGAAGATCCAAACTAATGAGGGAATTACCAGCACTGCAAATGGTTGGAACAATTAGGTCGCAGTTTGATATACGCCCCTTTACTCTCACTCGGAAGTGTCAGCACTAGGTTATCTGTACCGGAAACTTTATGACAACTTTTGGTGGAAATACAATCACAAGCCTCAATCTGCGAAGTCATCTTAGTGTTCACAGACAGAATCACTGTATTACATGCATACGGCATTAGCACGGTGCAGGTGAAGAACCAATAAAACAATCCTCAGGATATTTCGTCTGTCAATTTAATCCGCTTGACTCATGAAAGCGATTGTACTGCCTGCTTCATTGATAGTTTTCCTGGCATTAAACCGCCCAGAGCAGTTATACAGATAAAATACTATTCCATAATACAAACTCAATCTGCACTTCATTAAATCTCTCATTTGGCTTTTCCCTACAATCGGCAAATGGGCTGTCTTTGAGCTGTTCACAAACACGTCACTTTATCCGATGTAAGTTGCTGCAAGACAGCTGTTAACTTCAATTACTTTTCAGAGCTCCAGCAATTACTGAGGTTCAGATCGCCGTGGTCGGGTCTTAATGTTAGTAAGATTTACGTTTGAAAATATTTTCCGGCTTGCAAAGAGGAAAGCTGGCCTAAATACATTTAAAAATCAGAATATTGGTCGACAGATACACGATTAGTTGTCAAGGCCACGAAGAGGTCAGCGACTGTCGCAGATTAAAGGTTAGATTACTTGAAAACTACGAAAGGTTTATCCAGGAGCATTCAGGAATTTTCTTTTTTGTGATTGGGAGAAAACGTTCCTCATACAAAATAATGTTTAGAAAAGGAATGTGGTTCCATGCCGATATTCCCTATTTGTATGAACTCAGCTGAGCTGAACAAACCACCCATAACCACTTTGAAATTATCATACGTAGAGGGAATGGGACCTTGAGTTAGGAGTTGTATTACGCAGGGAATATGATAGTTGTGCAAAGAATGTCAGAATTGTATATGCAGTATAAGTGAATCAGGTACGATTCGCAGCAAGAAATGTACAACTGCTAGTAAATTATCTGTATAGTCTACCTATTTATAACGTGTGGCAAGAGCACAATAAGATTTTGGGACAAGAGAATTTTGACCGCATTTCAGAGAAAGTTATGTATAGTTTTAACCGTCACTATGCTTTTATTCATCAACCACTGACATGGTAACTACTCAACTGCATTTACAACGTCTTTTCAGGGTTACTGACAATTCCTGGTGAATTCCAGGAGAACTGACTTTTCTTAATTGTACACTGAATAACGATGTTAAATTTGTGAGTTGATATACGTGCTAACTTTTGTCTTATCTGACGTTATCTTTCTTATCTATTTTCTCAGACGGCGATTCAACAGTCGGTGGTAGGCCCCTTCTAAGGCTAGAGGCAACAGACGCGGACACGGGTGAAAACGGACGTATAACGTATCGTATTGGTTCAGGTAATACAGATGGATTATTTCAGCTGGACAGTGTGACAGGCACGTTAATGCTTGCACCCGTTTTGCAATCCTCTTCGGACCAACGTGCACAAGCAACACAACAAGAAGCCGGTACGAAGTTCAACACGGCAGACGAACTCAGAGGTTTGACAGCCAAACAAACTCACATCAACTACCTACTTCGATTTGAAGCGTGTGACAACGGAATTCCAAAACGTTGCGCGTTACCTATTTGGGTGCGGATGGCACTTGATATGAATGACCTACCCCAACTCTTAGCCAAGGCCCAGTTGACGGGACAATTGACCCAGGAGATCCCACGGAGTCTCATACAAAACCATCCATCAATTCACGCTGGTTCTCCCTCGTTTACCCGCAGAGGTAGCCATGGTCCTGAAAGTTATGCTAATGGACTTAGTGGCTGTCTGCCAGGAACCAACCAGCTCAAGGAAGCTGGCCATTCGAGCAATGGACAATGGCCGACGATCTTTAGTTTAAACGGAGTCGACCAGAAACAGTCTGAGATATCATTCGGTACCGCGGCCAGACCGGGAGCTCATAACTGGCAGCCTTTGTCATCAAATCATAACCGTCAACTAATGCTTCAAAGTGACGGAGCCCCCTTACCAGACTTTGTCCAATCTCCCAGTTTGGTCGTCAGTGAAGCGGTAATTATCTGTCTTGTGCTTGTCTTCGTCGTGCTTCTCTGTGCTGCATCTGTTCTGCTTTATCTGGTGCGTCGGAAAGCTGTTTTATATACACTGACCACCCGCGGTAAATTAAAAGGTGAGTATTCTAAGAAGTAAATCTACTTTTGCAATTACGCATCACCTGCGTCGACTGTCAGCATCGTGATCAACTACCCTAAGTATCGACCGCGAAAGAGTACTCTCAGATGAATGCTAGTGTTTCCAGATACATACTCCCAAACCGGATATCTGTGACAGCTCCAACGCCTTACAGACTAATTAAGCACAGGTAACTTGTGTAAGATTTCAGCTAATACCAAGTGTATGTCCACTCACAAACAGATCCGACGACGATCAATTCTGATGTTTTGGTGCATATGAGAGGTACAAAGAAACGAGTTTTTGGCCAAGGAATGCTTTCTTATGAGATGATACTATTGGCAAGATAATAATTGGGTAAGTAAAATCCAATATGGTCTGCTCCCTCAACAAATAAACTGGAGTTGCAAACCTGCTAGAAATATGTTGGGCAAAATCCTTCTCGGACTGGCATGTCACAGTGACCGAAACCAAAGAATGCATAACACTCACCATGAGTGGCTTGCGCTAAAACACTTGCAGTTCCATTCACGCAACATTTACCAGTGTAAACCCGAAGGAAATAAGACCAGTAGGTGTGTGAGTGAGGCCTTTGTGTCCAGCCGGCCAATGCTGGTTAGCCAATTGATAAAATAGCTCAAAACTGAAACCTCATTTGTCGAAAAATAAACAGAAGGAGACTCAATTGGCAAGATATGAAGTGAGAAGAAAAATACTGAGAATATACCGCACGAGATAGTCAAGTGTAAGAGTACATGTAAGTGCACTCTGGAGAAGATATGGAGGGAAACAAAAGTAAAGGATGGACTTGAAACAGACAAAACACCACAACATACAATACACCAACAAAGCTTAAGGAAAGGAAAGGTAGAAAACCATAGAGACTCTGATTTCCGGAAACAGGAGCGGATGAGTTTTTAAGCGACAGTGGTCACTAGACAGTGCGAACAAGAAAGAATATATAACAGACATCGCCTACCAACGATTCTTTTGCGTACCGCGCGCTTCAATTCACGGCCCCGCAATAATCGCTCATCACACTTCCGGTCATCCGTCCGGATCATATTTCTCCAGACCGTCCGGTTTAATGCCAAGTCCTCCGAAAACCTAAAATCAACACCACGACGCAATTCACTTACCTGAATAATATCCTGCCATATCCATTTCCGATCACCAGGATTTTCCTTACCTGATTTCAGTTGTCCGTACAGCAACCGCTTTGGAATAAATTCATAAGGCATCCGACGGACGTGACCTAGCCAACGAAGCTGACTGAGCATCAACATGGCTTCCATCCCGTTCATGTCCGCTCGCCGCAGTACCTCAGTGTTCGGAACCATGTCCGACCACCGAATACCCAACATGCGTCATAGGTTTTACAAATGGGCATGGTTCAGATAACACGTCGTGTTGGTGTAACATTTAGTCGTGAATGCTTTACAGCAGTATAGATAGCACCATTGAGCGGTAGACTCGGAGCTTAGTCGCAGTTTCTTCCAGACACGTCTTTCAAGACGTCCGAAATCAGCACTAGCCTTCGCCACACGAGCTCACAACTCGCGGTCCGCGGAAAATCCTGTCGATAACTTGATACTCAGGTAGCAGATATCTGCACAGCATTCCATAACGTCTTCATTGATGCGAGTTTCAGGTAAACATGGGGGCATGTCACCTCCGCCCGCATTAGGCTGAAAAAAAGTAAAAGATTCACCTGTATTCATTCGGAATCCAAACTTGAATACTGAGGTCGTGAAAGCTGTGACCAGTAGCTGAATTTTGTCTTCATTCGGCGCGAACAGCGCACTATCATCTACGGACAGAAGCAACGGCATCATTGAGGTGTGTAACCGGCTTGAGGCGCTGAAACGTTGAAGATTCAGTAGGTGTCCATTTGTGTGGTATTCGACTTCAACGTCGTCCTCCGCCAAGTCCTGAAGTGAAGTTAATAACATGGCAGTAAAATGTAAACTAAATAAGATTGGTGTTAGGACAGTTTTCAGAATATATATATATATATACATTTATATTTATGTGTGTACCTATATGAGTACAAAGTTGCAGATGCCACTAATTAATATATTGCGTGCGTGTGTGATGGCACAGATTATCGCTTTAACGACTAGAATCAGTACAACCTAAGTAATGTCCTCCGGCTAATTTGTTTTAATTAGTCAGGGCTAGGTAAGTAAGTAATATGTTTTATACTTCCCCCAAGAAGTGAATTTTTAACTTTTTTACTCACGAACTTATTCTCCAGATGGAGGAAAATTGTATTGGTGAACCAAGCCCACAAAGAAACAAGTATAATTGGGGAGCTCAAGGAAACTTAATAGAAAGTGGCCACGGTCTGTATCAGTTTTGAAGAAGCTGTGCTGGTTTTGTTTCAAGATTGATTCAAGAATAAAATGATCACGTTTGTGTAGAAATCGAGCTAAGTAACATATAAGAGGATCATGTAAAACGTACAAAAAACGGTCAGTGAGCAAAAAATCTCGTAGGGAGCACACAGATCTCTATTATTCGGGCCAGCCATGTGAGGTGGAATTGTGAACGCTTTCAGGCGCTCGACAGAAAAATAGGCGATTTTGGGCTTTAGTGAAAACCCGAACAACATGAAGTGATCATGTCATATCGTTAATCAGATTTACCCCTACATATTCAGTAGAAAGCTGTCAAGGTGAGGGTGCATTATTTATATGAAGGGGGGGTACACATTAGAAGCTCCATCAAATCTACCCTCTTTCACAAATGAAACCATGACATTACCACATTTGGATGTGTTATAAGACAAACGGAGGGCCTCTGATCAACGCACTAGCTTGAATAAATCTAGTCTGCGGTTTGACGCTCACTACATCGCCTACATATTCGATTATGAATATGAACTTGTCGACTAGCACCGATGCAATGTAAATTTAAATCAAGGTGAAATAGGTGGTCGCACTTTGTGGAACGCCAGAGCTACTGACGAGTGACGATGAGACTTGACCACCGAACTGAGTAAAGTATCTTCAATCTGTAAAGTAATTGAGCAAAAGCTCCATTGCTGAAGTTTGGATCACAGACATCTGAGAACCCGGAGTAGTTTATTTCTCTCAAAGTTTCCAAACGCGTCGCTGTGGTCTAAAATCATGTATGGACCACTCATGATTTTCCATCACGCGATGATAGAATGAAGTGAACCAGACACCCAGTGGCATCTAAGGGTGGAAGTGAGTGACGATAAATAAACTAAAATCCATGGTGTTCACCTTAACTTCCATTATGACAACAGAATTTCCAATACTACGAATGTGTGTGAGATCGGCCGAAATTTGGCCATGCTTCTTTTGGGAATTGATGTGATGCGTGTTGTTCTCCAACAGTCGGCAAGTTTACATTGTCTGATATTCTGAGTGAATAACTCAGCTTGAAGTCAGTGTAACAATTACATATACTCTTTAAGAACGATCGATAATAAGCTGTCAGGTCGTATGCTTTGACGAATTTCAACCGGATACTTTTATTGAAAACAGCTTAGCTGTCAGCTGGAGCAGAAGAATCAGTGAGGAAAAGAATGCTACAGGTATCGACAAAAAATTATTCTTTATCCTGTTACAAGTGCGTGTGAGTTTTTGACGCAGACAACCAATTTCTTGGCGCAAATGTATAATTCACTTATTCTTTTTATGATTCACCAGATCCTTTGGCGGCTTTTGTCACCTAACAATGTGTTGATGTGTGCCAAATTGAAACGATTCCGCTCACATTTGTTGGACCTTGAGATGGGCTTGACAGATGAGCAATTGTCTGTTTTATGAGCCGTGCCTTTCTTCTTTTAGAGTCTTTCAGGGACGTATGAGAATAGTTGTCTACGGAAATGAAGCACTTTCTCAAGCAGCAGTAAATATGGAAACGGAAATTTAGGTGGCATATCAGCTGGTCACGATAGACGGTTTGACCTTCGTGAAAAACCGGACTCAAATCGGATGAAGACATCATTTCTTTAAGCATATTGTCGCTATCGGTAAGAGGATGCTGACGTTTGACTCTGCAATCCTCACAAAGAATGAACAATTGGTGGCGTGTCTTGCGTTAAACCGTAAAGATCAGCCTCTCGAAAAAGTGGTCACAGTCAGTATGTGGAATAAGCCTGTGGACAACAAACAGTTATGTGTCGTTAAGGCAGTCCAAATCGAGATATGCGTCCAGACGTTTGGGAAGAGCGAAAGTTGGTGGAGGCTTGAGATAGTAAGAGAGTTGGCACAAAATCGGTTTCAATCACAGCATACAACACATAACGAGAACATTGAAGAGTTCTACTGAAAAGCCGTCGATTAACTTTTCAACCTCGATTGCAGGATAGTTAGGGGATAAGTAAATATAACTTATCAGAAATGAAAGGAAAGCAACTGTGAAACCTGGTTTGCATTAAACGATTAAGCACTTTGCATAAACCCTCGAATAAATGAGTAGAATAAGTACGGAATTACGTCCTAAATCACTGATGCACAAACTTATACCTTTACTGCGCCTGATATGACACACAAGACGATCTATACTGTGGCTACCAAAACGTCCCATTCGTACGACTCCGTATTCCATATCCTCACACAACAAGGTTTCCTGAAATGCGATCACATTAAGGTCAACATGTTCAAGAATATGGATAGTGCAGTTCAGCCGAGGCATATTGTTAAGTAAGGAGTGGACGTTTCCACTCGGGAGCATAGGTGAACTCATGAACAAAAACGATTCTGTACTGTTGTCTATTGAAGAACGCCAGGAGACTGGTCGAGATGGTCCAATGATACTTGGTGACATCTCATTCAAAACGGCAGTGAGCACTAACGAATGTACACACATTCAGTACGACTCAACAGCCGCAACGCTAGCCTTTGCATATTGATACTAGGGGTTTTATTATCTAACCGGCCAACTCACGCTGTGTGTGAGTGGTGTATTTGACCAAATCGTTTCCACTTTATTTTCCAGGGCAGCATAGGTTACCGTAAAATTTTCCTGTTGGGTGTATTCCAGTTCCTATAAGAAGTCCGCTTAGTAACTCTAACAGGAGAGGTCGTATATCGTATGTTAATGAACTAGTGCGAGAAAGTAGCATTATAAAATGTTTATGTCGTATTCATTGCTAGTAGAAGAAGCCAGTCCACAGTGGACATGTAAGATTACACAGTACGAAGACATGTTGGAAAGTAATTTTTGACAATAATTTGTGAGAACGCACTGACAGGAAAGAAGCATAACATTTGTAATCACCTTCAAGCTGATGCAAAAAACACGATAGGTCTAAACAGTATGAACCAAAGTGATGATAAAAAACTACATTGGTTGGATTGAACACAGATGAAGGGTTGTGTTAGGGATCTTGTTGCTAGTGTTGCTCCTCACCTGTTTGCTTCTCGCTGATTAACTTTTGTTTAAGACGAGTCACATCAATGTGGGAAAAGCGTATGTGGATCATTCTATTTGCGTGTGGTCGGATGCGACTTCGTGTTCCGGTCGAACGCCGAAGAGGCGAGGTGTGCACGTTTGGCGTCAATCACAGAAACTTTATTTGTAATTAAGTGATCCCTCTATCGTGGGATAAAGCTGCAAGTTTAACGGCTTGCGCAACGTTTCCACTCTCTTGAAGAGCCTTCATGAAGAACTTAACTGTTAAAAAAATACATTGTACATGCTTCATAAGATGAGGACATTTAATGGCAGTTGCTGAAGTGCTTGGCAAACAGCATGGAAATTTGAACACTTTTGACTTTAGTTCATTGTTCCTCAATCAAGGGATTCTTCAATAATGATCATCTGCATAATGCACAGTGTATTCTATCATACCAGTCTTATTTATAGTTCGGAATAAATAACTTTTGATGCAAGTTACATCTGGATGATTGCGAGCAGAACACCGTGGTTAAGTTGAGCTAAAACTGTCTTGATCAGAGCGGCATTACGCAATGTCGGAACTTTGACCTTAGAACAGTAAAAGTATTACACGCTACCTCACTGTTGACTATTCAGTTTCACTATGCAGTCCGTTCGAAAGAAATGAGGAGGAAAATAATACCGGTTGTTTTCGCAATGTGCCGTTGTAATCCGTAATCCACCAATCCAACAAGTCTCATTGTCCGGTACTAGCAACTTCAGTCTAATGCTGATTGTGACAGTTGATCAAGAGTCATATATAGGTAGGACAGTTACAAAAGCAGCACGCAACGCTGTACTGTGTAGGTTGCTTGACATACCGAAGACTTCGTGGTGTGTACACAAGGTGACCCAGAAAAATTCAAACAAGAGAAAAAGCAGGCTGAGCCAATGGTTAAACGGCGAAGCTTGTTTCTCGTGCAAAATCCCCATTCAGGACGTATAAGCTAAACAGTTGATCTAGATGTGAATGGGAGTACAGAAGTTACCAAAGTGTCAAGCAGAAGTTGAAACCAGACCATAGAATAGTCCTAGATATCTCTGTGTGTATAGGGGGTGGCTGACAGAGGTTCAGCCTATTGCAGAGACAAACGCTGTTCAAGATAATACACCTTGCATAAACGTGCGTTGTAGGCTTTTACTTAGATGCGGACTGTAGCTAGCTTAAGGCGTATATAGGATGAGTAAATTATTGCGCGGCGTATCGCCCTTTCCGATCTCCTTAAGATACCCACACATGTCTGCATCTTCTGAGCTTTAGCCAGACGAGTGCACACGGAGTACAGGTCGCGCACACCTCGCGGACCCACCCTTCTCGGGAGACTAGCGCGCGTGACGACCGCGAATAACATCTCTGTCGGTGATCTAAAATGCTTGGTCTGATCTCTCTCCACTGCCAGCCGAGAGTACACCACAGGTCGGGAGAATCTCCCGTACAACAGAGCGCGTATATTATTATCTCTTACGTGCGCGGTGGCATGCGGAGCTCCACGTGAGCGAGCGTGGTCTCTAACCCGAGTAATATGTCACGCAGACACACACCAGCTGACAGCGTGCGTGAGAGCGCGCGACGGGTAACGTCAAGCGCTAGCGAGAGCGTGAGCGGCATAGGCTTATGTCGTTATACACACAGTAAGACCAGTATGGGTCGCTGGCGAGTATATGAGCTCTTCTACTCACTCTTGCAACGGTGTCAACGTATATATACTCGGGAGAGAGCGAGAGAGCGCGCCACAATATGGTGGCACTCATTTAATTAACTACGAGAAAGAAAGATTACCGTAATTTTCCCCAAAGGGATAAACAAATTTTTAAAATACCTGAAAAGGTAACAAGCATGGCTTAACTTTTGTTTACCTGTGCACGGGCCATCATGTCTTGCTAGTTCACCCTTGAGACATGTTTATGTTAACGTGACAAATGACAGGTGGAAGAATAACAGGTTTTCATCAGTGATAAAACATCTGGACAGTCAGTAACAAGAAGCGACTGTTTACCACCAAAATTGCAACAACACAGATTGTCGAAGGTGTCTCCAAGCTCTTTTAGCCGATTATGGTGCTACTTGGACCACTGTGTAACAACTGTTACGAACTATCTGATAATGTGTTGTGTGACATCCTGTTTTATTCAGTCAAATGAAGGTAGTTGACGTAGTTTTTTATTGGAATACATTACGTCATCATGCAATCATTACCTAAAATACTTTTTAGCCACACCCATCAGTGACGTCTGGTGGATTCCAGGGCTACTCTCCCCAACTCTGTAAATTTTCTCTCTATGACAAGAAATACGGACTGAACCGAATGGCTAATTTAATGGTTTAGGGTTTCAAAATTGTCCACTATCCCAGTATTCATTATGAGATTTCGATAAATGCAAATTCGACCCACACATTAAGATCACGTGTTTAAACTGCATGTAGATCATCTTCTTTTAAGCACTGCTGAGCAGTCGTAGAATTCGTTGATATGGCTTGGTCTAAGTTCTCGTGAAGCAACCATATTGATCAGTAAGCAAGTAACCATATTTCAGACGAAACAGAATAATCACATTTGAATACTGCTGGATACACTTGTGAGTGGTGCTGAAGTTGCATAGTTGCCTCGAGAGGAAGAACTGTTACCGCTGTTTACCCCAAATGATGACCCCGCCGTACAGACTTTGTAGTCAAACAGAAACGTACAACCTTAGCTAAATAGGAAACAATATCACATTTACGAATGATTAGTTTGTGATTCAAGACGATCTGTCAATGTAGAGGTTATTCTAGTTAAACTACAGTTTGATGAGTGCAGGTAACAACCATATACAGTGAAGAGTGTTGTCACCTTGCAAGCAACAAAAGAACTGCATGGTAGGTTTAGAAAATGCGTTTCCCAAGGTTTTCCATTGGTCAATCATTCAATCAGACATGGTAAAAAGTTGGAAAAATTCGTGCATCACGACATTAAACGGCCCAATTAACTCGTAAATCTGTAAACGCACAGAAGCTTTACAAAGTTCTTCCCATGATCAATGCGGATCCCCCGTGATTGACGTCGTCTGTTTTGACATTATTGTGTAGTGATTATGGATGGGTAATTCGAACCCGCACCCTGGTTGTGAAGAAAGGAAAATACTTGGGCATTTGGTAACCAGGTTTAGGTGTTGCGCTGGTGCTAAAAGCAAGTCCGTTTAGAAAAATCAAAGCTTGCTCTTGAACAGTAAGTAGGCAGTGTGGTTTTGGCGTCCAACCCGTTCACAACATACGTACGAATAGACACACGTTTAAACGAATCATTGAGCTGTTCGCCATGTTGGACCCCATAGTTAGTGGGCTAGGCCAAGCGACATTAGCCAGCTACAATTTCACACGTTGTTAGTTGTCGATCAATCAGATGGCCTTTTTCTGAATATCAACTACTCTTCGGTCGGTCGGTTTTCTCGCGACACCGTCGTGTTAATTGTCACTCTGTATGAACTGGCGCCTCATCCACAGTACCTTAAACTGTTTGGCAAAAGTAGCAGACAGCCAATACAACTTCGGCCTGGTTCGAAACAGGCAGCGTTTTCGTTATAACACGATTTTAACACTGGTACAGGGCTCAGTCGGTCAATAAGACCACACTGATGTGATCAGTGAATGATGTTCTTACCGTAGGTTCCCGGTAACAAAGCCACTAAAGTTGTGGTCCATAATTGCCAAGTCACTCATTCAAACTTACCATATAATAGTCTACGCACGAAGTGAATCCCTAACACCCCGAGTACTGAGAATGTACATGATTTCCCTGAATCGTTCATCCCCGAATTTTTACAAGCGTACACGAGATCACTTGTGAAGACATTATAAATCGTCAGTGTGACTTCCACACTCCAATCAATCGCAATTTCTTCTAATGGTTGACGTCTTGAATTTCGTGATATTTTACCGAATCGGATGGAATGTTGTCCGAACAAATGAGTGGCATTCATCGACGGGTATACCCTTGGTCGATGCCGAGAAGTAAGAAACAATAACATTGTCACCTTGCCTCGTCATCTCTTGGAGAATA
>LOND01003357.1:29207-51734 GCA_014220965.1 Paragonimus kellicotti | reverse complement strand
CGTCTGTATAGATTGAAAAATGCGTATACCTGTAGCTGCTGGTAGACAGCTGCTTGTTAGTCCGGTGTTCAAAATTGAGGTTGCAGGAAAACGGAAGAAATTCAAGAAGAATGTAATTCCACATGTTTTTCTGTCCTTAACACAAAGAGAACGTAAATCTCAGTAGTGCTGTGTATTTTCGTATTGTGCTTATTGTATATGCTTTTATGAAACTCAGGGTGACAACATGATAGCCTCGCAGGATATGGATGGTTGGGCATACATAATTGAGCGGAATGGATAAACTAATGGGACCAGTCTTGACGAAAACATGCGGTTGTTAGACCGGTAGAAGAAGTGAAATCTGGTAACATTTTTGCAGTGCGCTGAAGGGTATAAGTCTAATGCTATTAGTGGATAGGTTACAAGGCATGTAACGTTTTCTTGCATATTGTACAACTGAGAATGCTGTGTTGGCACCTCTCATCCCGGATATGGAAAGGACGCTAGTTGAGTGGAGATATATACTCAGTGGGTTTTAAATTAAAACTAATCTCTCGTGAATTAAGAGCAGCCGGAAGTGTAATGTGATTCTACTTGTTTCAGCTGTGGAAAGGGATAATGCTTGAAAAACTCCTTGTTGAATGCATGGCAAAATTTTAGTGACCGTTTGGTGAAGCATAAAACAAAGAATATGTGAGGGGAGTTCATTTCGGCTGATTTGGAGGAGTTGAAAATTGCTACTTTCTAAACCTCGCCCCGAAATCACTGTGTCTACGGGTATTGGTCGGAATCTGAGTTGACGAGATCTGCTGAAATACAGAATTTTGGCTAGGATAAACGGAGGAACAGGTCAAGGTATGCAGAGCGGAGGATGTGAAAATTTCCACCGGCAATCAACGGATGCAGTGTGAACGAAAGAGTGGAAACATGTAAAATGCCGGTATTTGCTCTGTGGTGAAAGAAGGTGACTCTGTCTGGGCGACATTCGGTCGAACGACTCTGCAGAACGTCACCAATGCAAATTATCACTGTCGGATCTAGTCCTCACACAGTTAAGTATGTTAGCTTCTCCAAAAGTGTTAATGATGGTTGTCTTCCAGGTTCTGTAGCGGTGTTTTACCCATCAGTTAGGACATGCAGTCTCGTTCTCACGTTATCTTCCACATCGTATTGACTACACGCGTGCAGACCGCAGAGGTTCATTTTCTTAGGATTTTTGATTGTACTGTTCCATCACAGTGCTGTCCTCTGTTATTTCGCATATAACTTACAACCAATGCATGACATTTCGTCTCCGTATCTCGGACTCGCTCAGTTTGAGGTGTGATATCGTTATTTTTTGGCGATTACTGGTATGTAAAAGATATGTTTATCTTGACCTGTTTTCGTAGTTATCTGGCTGGCTTCTAATATTGCATGCCCAAATCTTGGCATTGAAGTGCGCATGACATGTTCACACCATGGATTCACCACTTTGGACTAAATGAGCATAAGAAGTACAAACTGACAGTTTAGCTGTGAACTTTTTTAGGCCGGGACAAACTTGTTTTGATTTTCAAGATAAAAGAAATATCCGTGAGGCCAATGTTAGTTAAAATAAAGTAAATATAATGGACGCTTCCGAGGTTGGGAGTTGATGCTATTTCAATCCCTCAGGGAATGAACATGGCATTAGGGAAACCAAGTGATTTGGCATAAGTGGGCATGTTAGAATAGGTATAGCTTCGGATTTGGAACCGAAGTGACAAAAGAAGAAAACACTTGAAAATTCCAACATATTGCTGTGGCCGTGCTACACAGAATAACATGATATTTGATAGAGTAGCTGATAACTCTAGTGTCATGTAACCGACAATATGATTTTTGGCCTCACCACCGTCGAGCGAGTGTTACAAGCTACGTCAAAGTCGAGACGTGAAAGAAGATGAATGCATGTGCTACCTTTCACGCAACCATACTCTTCATCGTCGTCATCATCATCGTAGACAGCGATACATCAGTGGTTCTCATAACGATGCTTCAGTGCCGCACAATCACGAAAAAAACAACCTCTGGCTAAGAAGAAAAAACAGAGGTGGGTGGAAGGGGACTTAACTACTGAAAATAGCTACGTCTATACTCAAACATTCAACATCAAGGTATCCACACCTTGCACACACACAACCGAGCTCAGTGGAAATAAGGCGTCATCAGCAAGACAGCTTCCTTACGGCTTTCACTGCCCCGCATCATTAAGTGCACTCACTTCACAGACAACTCGGCCAAACAACGACAGCATTCACGCCACTGAGCTCGATTAACCGCCATCTCACCTAACATCAACAGCTACCGACTGTGACTCGCGAGGTTCACCGTCTGAGAGTGAACACGGCCTACAGTGGCCAATCTCTTGGGGAACGGTTTCATTTCTCTACACCAGATCCTCATCTGTCAACCGCGCACCTTACGCCAGCCCACGGTGTGGCAGACGATTGGCTGGCGTCTTTTGTATGTTGCCTATCACTAAGTTTGAGTAAATATAAGCATTGTACGAAAGAACTCGTTTGACACTCACTATCAAATACCCGTTTCCCGATCCCTTCCATGTTTACACCTTAGTATAATCGGATGCGAAGGATCGAACACAGACGTCGCTGTTCGAATACCGGAAAACGGTCACGCTTTTTATCCTGAGTGACCAAGTTATGCAGCCGTACAGTACTACAGCCCTTATATACGGGACCCTTAAGCCTCAGAGAGATACCTCTCTGTCGCCAGAGGTGTCCTCGATTAGCGAATATTTCCTCACACTTAGAGATATGCACTTCTGTTTCATTCCCTACACCAACTGAGACAAATCGGTCAACAATCTCCATGACTTCATTATCTAACATTAAATCCACGTAATCACCGCAATCTTGCAGAAGCATTTGCAATTTGAGACTGCAAAGCGCATTCCGAAGTATTTAGCAGAACGCGAAATAGCCTCTAGTGTTGTTTGTGCTGCTTGGAAAGTGTCAAACAGCAACACCTTGTCGTCAGCATAATCAAGATCAGTCAGTCTTCCACCAGGTAGGAGGTCCACGCCGGCATCTTGTGAGTGTCGCAGACAGTCCTCCATTATTTTGTATAAGACAAAGTAACGCATGACATTAGTCCAGAATCCAATTTCCTTAACCTTCTCCATTAGCCAAACCTCACGATTGGCGATCAAGCTACGTTTCAGCTTCTTATGGATATCTCTGCTAAACGTGTTAAGTGAACTGCCAGGAGGAATGTTCCGTCTGGTTCTAACAACTCCAGGGATTTCTATAAGATCCCTAGTTTGTTTAACACATTCCGCGTGCCACAGTATCTGCTTCCTGAATGGCCTATGTGATTTGAGTTCATCAGATGTTAGGATCTTCAAGGTAAGAACCGCTGAGTTTGCTTTCTAAACCAGTTTGGTGCTTATCCTTACGATGGTCAATTTCTCAACAGCTAATCGTTGCTGTCGGTGGGGTCGTTGCCCAGCAAAAGTAAGAACAAAACGACAACGTACCAACGCATGATCTGAATCCAAGTACGTGCTCCAATAAGAACGACAGTCTTGAATGGAACCCCGCCACCTATAACTAACGGCTATGTGGTCTATCTGAGACCAGGCCTGATTCGGAGAAGGCGGGCGCCAAGTATAACATTGACGTGCACGATGCCTAAACTAGTAGTTGCTAAAAGTGGATTGTGCTCAGCACACAGTTGCGACAGTTGCCCGCCATTATCCGAAGGGTGTGATACCATCTTAACGTTGCCACTTAAAAGAGACTCGTCCTCACGAAGGCGGCGGACCTTGATGTTTATCTTTCCCAGAGTCACTATATTACATCCATGTATCGACCGAATGAGGGCGACCAGATTCGTGTAAAATGCGTCCTTGACACCGACGTTTTACTGTCAGTAGGAGCACAAACGGATACAATGAAATCATTTCTGAAGTCTTGCGTCTAGAGCTGGTTTTCAACAGAACCTGCCAAGCGGACGGCACAAAGTCTACTGTTAACAGGAATCCAATCTACTAATGCGGCTGCGGCCGTCGTGCTGAGGACTATACCTACTCCAGCCTGACCTGTAACGGCGGCTGTGGAGTCACCCGAAGTGTATAACCAGTATCGGGTAGACAATGCGGGTGCTGTTAGTTCCATACGTTGACTACTGTCATGGATTCTAGTCTCCGAGATACAGCAGACATCAACGTGCAACGAGTCTAGCGTTCGTGCGAGAGCCGCTTGCTGACCTATCTGTTTTAGCGTGCGAACGTTGAAGGCACCTATATTAATTCGCGTTCTAGGTCTAAGCAAGGGACGAGGGAGGCCTGAAGCTGAAAGGCAAGAGACGGAACTTACCGGCTCAGTGTTACACAGTTAGCTACATCTGTTGTGGGACCTGTAGAGTAATTATCAGAAATGGAGGTCGGGAGGGGCCTGAGAGCTAAATTTGATAGGACAGTGGGGGAGGGGTCAGCAGTAGCATGTTTTCGCCTATCCACCCTGCTGTATGCAGCAGATAGGGCGACCCGGTTTATACTGCGAGACGGCCGATGCAGTATGGAATTATTGGTTTTGTGATATTCATGGTTGTATGTGGTGTTGAGGTATTGCTTGAACGTTCAGACCTAGACAAGAGAAGGATGAAGGGTTCTCAACCAAAACCTTTGGCTCAAAAGCCTGTACCGCAAGGCAGTGGATGGGTGGCAGTGTACCAGAACTGGTATATTTTTCGGAAAAAGATGCCAACCTTCTTCTAACCCCAACCTTTGGTTTGTCAGACTTCTAACTGTTGGCTGCATGGTATGAATGACTGTTGGTGTGATCGTCGCATTGTCCAATTTAGCCTAATAGGTCATCGAGATACGTTAGTTGTCACATTGCATCAGGGTCCAGTCACAACTGCGTGCATTCTTTAGCTATTTGAATGAGGCTGCCTTGTCACGTTCGCGGTACTTCGAAGTAACTGACTGCATGCCACTGAGATTGTTGTCTGCACAACTGCATGGTCCGGTGAGATACAGTCAAGTCGACAGGTTGTTGGGGGAAAACTCGCGCCTATCTTTCCAATCGGCTGAAGGGTGGCACAAAAACATTTTTGTGTGAAAGATTGACAGTCTTAGAGAGAAAATCGCAAAAGTACATTTGACGTAAACTTGGTTCGTTGAATCGATTATGGAAACTCTGGTTGATGTGCAAACAAAATGTTTAAAGAGAGAAAATTATCAGAGGTGCTAAAGTTGTCATTTTTACCAGTTCTACTTATAGAAATGAAATCGTTACAACGCGATCTGTAAGAACTTCAAACCGTTCTACATGTTAACCGGATGAAAATAGGAAGGAACAGGCAGTATTAAGGTTGAGATGGCCGAACACGCAGATTTGCACAACCGGAAAGGTGTTCGATGGAAACAACAATCGTGTGTTAAGCATATATTGTAGAACTATCAGTCAGAGAGCGATGTGTACAAAACGGACACAGCGTTCCGACAGTTGCATGCGTTTTGTTCGCTTCTACTATGCATGCACGTTGCCGGAAGTGTCACTCATGCGCGTCCGAATTCGTGGTTGTTGTATCACGGTTGTTCATATCTAGGGTGTTCGTTTTTTACGCAGAGTGTAGATTTCAAGACGCCAGAGGAAATCGAAACGTAGTATATCTGTTTCTGACCGTTTCATCATTCTTCAACCGGCGGTACAAAAATTCATTCAAGAGAATGATTGATGTGTGTATGCATGTTGTAACTGGGTCTACGGCCTACGAGCGCGTAAAACGGAACGGAATAACGGTCAATGAAACGGCGGAAAACAGCACGACGGAGTATACGCGGTCAGTTAGTCTCTTCCCATCCACCCGAGGCTACCGCATGAACACAGGAAAAAGACTGGCCTTCAAACAGAGCTTCTTTATGTCGCTCAGCCCGAAGACAACATGGTCACAAACCCGTTCGTATTTATAGGGTTTGCGACTAGCAACAAAGCAAGGTCAAAAGAATGGACCAGACAAAAGTCTAGACAGTACAGTCTAGGCGTGTAGTCGGGATGACAACAACAGTTGTCACGACGGCTGAGGTCGATCGTGAAGACCGGAGAAGTACACGACCATGCAACGGTGAAGGTTGTTCCAAATGTACTTTGTTAGTCTTTTTGTTACACTATTTTCGGGGAACTGGCGACTTCTCCAGTAATTACATATCACCTTTAAATACGATCAGTGAACTAGAGAATAGCCGGGGTGTTGAAGATAAGCACAAGCCTTACTGAGGATTTTTATGGCATTAGATAAAATGATAATGTTTTTGTCCCTGTATCTGTGATGACACGCTGACCCACTAGTTACCACAGTGAGAACCCGGGTTGCCTTCAGTTGCCAAAGTTCGTGGGGGTGAAAATACGTTGGCATTTTTACTAACCTGCAACATATGTGCGCAAGAGAAAGAGGAAATCTGGCAACGTAACCTACTTCCTTAAAGTTTCGAACCACGCAGGCCCCTTATATGTTGGGCGGCGTTGTTCACCCGGTTGCTAACCCTGTCACCTTCGGCTCTTGTGTGTATTCATTATTTGATTCGGTGTTTTTCTTTTATTCTTCACCTACCGAAATCCGTTTCAGTTCTTGCTTACTGCTCTCAAAAGAAACCAGTTGCAGCCGAGGAAGCTCGTTGCCTGAGCCTCTTCCCAACCACGCCGCTGAGTCAACTTGATGGATTTCTAACTCCGAGACCAATGTGTACCCCGATACGGTCGGTTCCATCCGATTTTTCCCTCAACTTATCCGAGACCTCCCGATCAAAGTACGATCTCGTCGAGGAGTGGGCAGTTAACCTGCGACTGGCCAACGCTGCTGCCTCCGAGCAAGTTTCCTTCGCATCACGCCTAGCGCTTGAATTCACCCCGTCGTTTAATGGGACTCACAAGGTTAGTGAATGTTTTGCCAGTTACGCCCACATCAGCATGCTTGCCTCATCTATCCGTTGGCTGCAGTTTCCGTTAACTTCCTTCAGTGTTGCAATATAGATTCAGTTCCGCTTCTGAGTTGTAGTTTTAACTCTGTTGGTATAGTTACTGTTCTCTAGGTAACCCGAAGCTGCCACTCACATGTAGGATTCATTCCCCGGTGCATCTTAGTATACACCAGTTCCGTGTCCAGAGCTGTTAAATATAGTGTAAGCTAGCCCTTTACATATCATCAGCTGTTTCGTCTCTTGCCCTCAGGTAATAATCTACCCGCCGCGCTGCCTTTTCCGGTTAACTTTATGTACTATAAAACGAGTCAAACTTTGAAGTGTCATTGAAAACATGTTTGTGACCTCACAAAATCTGTGGCAATGGAATCGCGTTAGGTATAAGGACATCCGGGTTGCTGTATATGAATGAATGTTATCACACAATCTTGTTGCTCATGTGGTAATGTCAGCGCGCGCATGCAATCTCGCTTAGGCAGTGGCTGTCACACGCAAACAATCGACGATCACCTGCACTCAAGTGAATCGCGTTCTGTGACCACATCGCAGAACAGAACACATGGATGTGAAGCACATTCGCTTTCACGTGGATAAGCTACTTTTCGTTGTTTCAAGTGGCGTAGACTGTTAACCATCTTTGTTCGTGTTGTCTACGGTTATCGAGCGGTCGTCCACATTGCAAACTGTATGTTGTCCGTGAGACAGAGGTTTCTGCGAGTCAATTCTGATATGTAGTTTGGCAGATTTGATAATCGATATATTGAAGCAGATAACGTCAGCTTACTTCATTCGTTGAGCCACTGGATTCATTTAATACTCACTAACGAAAAGATCCAATTGCGAAAAATCTGGACTTCGGCTGGATTCGAACCAGCGACAGAAACAACATGCCCAAACGCGGCAAATGCTCTACCAGCTGAGCTACGAAGCCACGCCGGAAGCTCAGAAATTTCACATTTGGACCTAGTTACCCACCCAACCAAATGTGATCGTGATATGTTTTCAGTATTGATACATTCCAATATGTGTGCTGCTTCTTAATATTTCCGATGTCGTTTTGTCGGCCATTCCTGATGACTTCGTATTTTTACACCATTTTCCACGTTCGTATTTTGTACTATCAATTTACCCAGAGTACTTTCTTGTGGTCCAACGTAATGCGGACTTTACTAGTCGAGTGCTGTTTGACCGGACGCCATTTGGAGCATGCGTTTCGTTTACTGTGCCCCTTCGAATGGGACGATCTCAACTTGGATATCATCCGGACACTGGTGCCCAGTAGTTCCGATCAGTCAACAATGCGATTTCGTCTATGCAGCCTGTGGGCCACAACCGAGTTTATACTGCGGTCCAACACAGCTAATGAGCAAACCCAACTAGGTAAGTTGATTCATTCTCCTGTCAAATAGCTGCTTGATTTGTTAGTGTGTGCATGTCACCAATGTTTCAGTCGTCATGTTTTCCCCACAGTTCTGGCCGAGTTCGCTGATGTTGCCCATAACGTTGCTGGATCTTTACAATCTCTGTGCACCGCACGTGACCATTTCTTGTTGGCTCGTTTATTCTCCCTTCTGGATTCGGCCTCTGGAGGATCTCTACAGGATATGTCGAAAATAGTTCAGTTGGAACTCTACGAGGCTGGGGTAGCTGCGGATGAAGCGTACTACGCTAACCATTTGTGCTTGGGGAAGCTTCATCGCGAAGCCGGTAATGTTA
The DNA here is from genome assembly GCA_014220965.1 of Paragonimus kellicotti. Taxonomy (NCBI): domain Eukaryota; kingdom Metazoa; phylum Platyhelminthes; class Trematoda; order Plagiorchiida; family Troglotrematidae; genus Paragonimus; species Paragonimus kellicotti. The sequence continues at coordinate 43,069 of LOND01003357.1, read as the reverse complement.
AGTAAGTGCAGGCAGTCTGAAATTTTCCATCGTTTCTCTACTTTTTGCCTTCAAGCTGTATGGGTTACGTTTTCATACTAGCTAGTTTTCGTACCATTTGACTAACCACCATTATCTGACCGGACTACGAAGCTTCTACCTCTACTTCTCCTGGTCTTCATCTTTTCGTTTAGTAATAGGTGATAGAGTGTAACCGCAAGTGATGGAGCGAAAGCCAATTTTTGCGTATGTGCGCAGGCGTCTGTTGATCTCGGACACTGTGAAAAGCTAATCTTGAAATCGATGCCGTCAGTCACATACAGGGGTCTGCTGAATTGACTGTTTTGGAGTAGGTTTAGGACCCGGTGCTCTGTATATGTTCAAGCCGCACACGCATGTGTTTTAAGCGCGGGAAAGCTGTTCTACTTTTACAGATGCCGGTCTTTGATTCTCCTCGGCAGAAGTTCATCGATGGGTGCTATTGCTGTTCAGCTGTGATAAAGCGACTACGCTTCAAGGGTCGAAACGAGATGAAAGATTTTATATAGTTCTTGATACTCCAGCGTTTAAACTAAAACAGGTAGCCTCGAAACAAATCAGTAACCAAGACTTAAACACCATCTACAAGACGTTTACTTGTTCATGATTTCACCTTTCCTTCTTCGTTAATTGTTCTCACCTGACGGGCAATACTCATTTAACCAACAGTGCATTGACGACGCTGAGCTCGATTAGTTGCTATTTTCTATGATACCCTCAACCCTTCGTTGTTTCAGTTACCTGACCATTTCCCTCAGTGATGAATGCGATCAATTATTGGAAGTGAACATCGAATCAATGCTTGCCTGCCATTTACGTCATTTGGGTGCGTTATCAGCAGAGTACTTAGCATGGAAAATGACTAGTTGGTATTCTGGTCGTATGGTCTAACGATCAAAGTTTGTAAAATTATAATGGCTAAGCGTCTGAACAGTCAGATGATAAGTTTCTGGTGTTATGGATACCTTAACTTTCGATGCAACCCGATGCATCTAGTGTAAGAGAAGCATATACTGTATGCATTTAGGTGCGTTTTATTTTAGGTCAAACGATACTTTTCATGTAGCCATATCGTTTTGTTTTCCGATTTCATATGTTCACGGACTTGGACTACATTTGAGTCTCATCCACTTCGTTTTAGAATTTTTTATAAATCGTCCTTTGTACTTTTGTTGCTTTGATAAAAGTTTTGATACTAGGGCTAGTTAACATGTTCTAAGGTGCTTTATGGAGCTTTCGAAAACAGCTTACGGGAAGTCGGATGTACACTTGTCTCCGCAGTCGCTAATTACTTGCAAGTAGTTGGTCGGCATATTGTTCATGCAATATTTCGATGTGCATTCGCGGGTTAGGTCTACTGCATTCTATGGAGGCTGTCAACACTGTCCGTGACCACTCACTGTTGTGTACGCAGTGTTAGTTAGTTATGACTGATGTTTTTTTATACCTATTACTTCAGCAGAGGAACTTACGTGCTCTGTTCGAATCAGTTTTCATTTCTCTCTGGCTGATTTTGCTTGCTAGTTGGAGTGTAATGTGTGCCTAACGGGTATGTATGTCACTTCACAACCTTTTTCCTCTGATTTTCTTGTCCGGATGTAACTTGTGTGAAATTTGCTAAGCGTTCTGTGGCATATCTAACTCATACATGTAACACTGACGAGTGTGCTGTGTATATCCTGGAATCCTATCCGTTTGTTTCTTTCGCAGGGAAGCTCTCTTCTTTGTGTCCCGTGCTCATGAACTGATGCCAAACTCACCGGAAGTCACCTACCAGTTTGCTCTGGCTCTGTGCCAGAACAACGAACTGGTAAGCATGCAATTGTTTCTCAACCGTCTGGTTTATTCTCTTGGAGAAAAATAGTTTTCTTGGTCTACTTTGACATAACATACGTTTCTCGAGGATATTGATATCACCGTTCACAACAATGTCTAGCTGCTCTGTTTTTCTTCTTATTAGTTTAGTGCACAGTTGCAAGATGTCTGGCATTTCTACTGCTGAGCATTGCATCAATTGGTTTCGCTGTTACCGTCATTTTATTTTCTTTCCGTCGTTCGCGATATGCAGTTTTAATTGTAGAATTTTTCAAGTTCTTCATTGTTTATGGAACCAGGAGACATTTACAACAAATAGTTTGCATTTGTTGATTATCGCTTGGCATCATGTTTTTCGCTGTGATAGCTCGTCAGTTTAAGTCCTGGACAGTATAGACGTGTGAACGTGACACGTATGTTTAAGTTCGCGATGCTTTACCACATTTTCATCAATGGTTGCTATGTTTAGCACAATCTAACTTCAATACTGTTACGCAATTGTACACATTCCTCAAGAAAAGAGAAAGCTGAACAGCTGCACGTTCCTGATAGGACACTTGGTTGGCGCTTCTCTTTGGGTTTGAACGACAGACCATTGGAGGGAAGCAGAAGGTCAGGAGGAAGAAAGAGGAATAATCCCCCCCCCTATATGTCTTTTATTCACTAACCTGGCTAAATATGTACCCAGATGTAACGAAGCATACCAAATGCCTTCGCGGTACGTGCACTTTCTTTTATCTCCTGTTTTTAAATGATTACCTTCAATTACGTTATTTACTGAGGCAGTGCAAGGCAGCCGATTTTAACATGCCAGTCAGCAAGTGATACGAACTTACATTTTTGAGGAGTCGCAAGCACAAGTTGAATTGACTGACCTAGTAAATCCTCTTGAGCTTGTGGCGGTATCATAGTGTTGGCGATATAAGTTCAGTGCTTAATGGTAGTATTAGTGTATTGTAGCGTTAACCTCTTGAAAAATCCTGCTCGGGTGGTCTCTTCTAGGGTGCAGTTGTGAGTTGCGTATGATATCATGCGATTACCGATTGATTGAGTCTACGCACGAGACGCGTGAACTCCTACACTGTTAGTAACGGTTAGCATTTTTGTGGCTGTTTGCATGCTTTTTTAATACGATAGTTTGAATTAAGGATCCTTTGAGAGCCGATATCGATGCTACCTTGCTCCTCTTTGTCATGAAATGGACGGTATATTCGAGCTTTACATTTTCCTCTTAATCGACAAGATTATTTTACTTCTTGAGAACATTATGTTTGTGATTGTCCCGATCCCACTTGACGTAATAATGTCAGCTAATATGGTCCTGTTTATGAGAGCTGAGTCGAACATTCCGTCTGTTTGAACATCCTGACAAATCGCGATTAACCATCGACTAGAAAAACTTGGCCAAACTTTAGCGTATGGGCGTACGGATGTACAGTAATACTTATTTACTCGACTGTTCTTTTATTTTTCCCACTGTGACTCCTCGCTGGAGTGGTAATCTTGATCGAATTAGTGTGCCACGCTGTTTATTTCACTGTTGCTGTACATTTCCTTCTGGAATGATTTAAATTCCATGTGCATTCATCATCCTAACCTATACGCGGTTGGACTTAATGCTTGTCAGACATCTTTATTTGGATAACTTCACACCATTCTGATGGAAGGGATATTTGTTTGAGTTGTCTTTGTGTATACAGGCACCTAGGTTGTCATTTTGTTGTATCATAAAGTGGAATTTTCCATATTATCATGAGTCCTTCATTCAATGAGTACTGACGCCTAACGTTGCTCACATCTCTTCATTGCATGTAACTTGGAGGAAAAAGCCTTGAGTGTATACAACTCAATGGATCAAATGTGAGTTCGTGTAATAAATTTTGCTTGTGGTATTCTGGTTTCTGCATGCATTGTGTTTGTATTCATGGCCGTGTTCTACTCGATCAACCCTACCATACCATCATCGTACGTTTTTGGTGGATGTTGATTCTTAACTTTTGTAACGACGCATAAAAGGTCCCCTGTTGAAAAGGGGATGGAGTGATAGCACTTTGTTCTTAATGCGTCCACAATTGAATTCAATCACTCATCATTAAATTGCATGCAGCTTCAAAACGGCTATCCCAGTTTCAAGTAAGAGTAAGCCGGCTTTGATTGCGTGGCACTTCACAGACGGCGGCAACATTCTCGTTGCTGAACTCGTCCGACTGCTGTCGTTCTTGACGTTTTTAGCAGCAGATCGTGTAGGTTGCACAGTTGGCAGCCCACGAGATTAATACGACCTGCACCTTTTAACTTGAGAATGGCCACTTTCATTCCTTGTCAAACCAATTGTTAACCGGCTTTCATTAACTAGTTAGTGTTTGAAAAGTTGTGTACGCTATAATAAGCAGTTCTTTTTCTACGAGCTACCGAATCAAGTTCGTTTTTCCACTTTTCCTGGCGGTGCTACTAAACGCGGTCGAGTTGGTGTTTGAGTTTAGTTGTAGTACGTGAGCAGGCGTCACGCTCTAACTGATTGTCGTTGCTATCCGGTGCGAATTTCAGCCAGTCTGACTGGTATTTTACAGTTTACTTGTCATTTTTATACCTGGGTATAATTTTGTATAAGGCCTTGCTGTCTGCGATATCGCTTCACTGTACGCTCCTACCATTGCTTACATGTCACTGGTATGCGGTCGCACCTTTAGTCACATTTTTTGACAGTTTGAGCTGTGTATGTTTGTGTTCATACATCAAGAAATGACTTCATTATGACGTAAGAACTGCCAGATTACAACTACGCCGTTTGCTGTTATGCGTGATTCAATGGAATCTTTTGCTACAATCGTTGTTTTTATATGGCGAACACTTCTCCACCATTTTTTAATACATAAACCAAAATGCTTTTCAGACATTTCTCCAAACTTATGTGGCTCAACTATGGTCTGATCGCAATGCGATTGAAGAGGTCTTCTTTATGCGTCGCAGCTCTTCAAAAGGTGGTCATACTCGACTCGAAAAATGCGTGAGTGGTAACTGCTGATTTTCCCGATTATGTTATTTTCCCCCTGGGGATTCCATTTCATTTAAGTTAGCTGATTGTGTTGTTTTCATGTTATACAAATAAAAGCATCGAGTAATTCATTATTTTGCTTACTTGAACTTAATGTGACTCAGTATATATTATCTCTTTCCGGCAGGTTTGTCAATTAATATTGTCGGCAAAACGTTTTTTTGCAAATATCATGTTAATGTACCTGTACACATAAGAACAATCACTGCATACTTTCAATGTAGTGCAATCTGAGAGTTATAATTATCTGTCGTTAAGCCCTAAGTGAATGCCTGTAGATTACGGTCATATGTATCGGCATTGAATTTGGCGATTGTTATAGTAGGGCTCCCCGAATTGCTTAACAATCTATGCTGCTAAATATGACTCGTTCACATTACCCACGTTAATTTTAATTCCATGCATCTCGAGAAACTTCTCTCGGCATTTACACTGTTTATCTCTCTACCTGGAAACCAGTATCATGTTTATCAACGGAAGCGCTATATTCATTCCGGCTTCACCGTTTTTCATTGAGCCCTTATCATTTTCGGCGCGATTTTTGTGTTTTTTCTTTCCAGCCTATACTGGGAGTTGCTTGGAGAGGCCTACCTTTTACGCGGAAGCTACGAAACGGCCCTGAAGTCGCTACATCGTTCCGTTCTGGTAAGACTACATTTGCGCACAGTAACTATATATACTATCGTGATCAGCTGTGTTTAATATGTTCTTTACTGTCTTATCTCTTACCGTATTGCTTTCTGTGGCCTTGATAACCTTTTGCTACGTGGGAAAGAGCGAATTTAGCACAAATTTGTTTTCGCGTTAACCAATGTGCTTTGGTTGATTTATCAGCGAGCAACTGTGAACGTAACATCAGAACTAGTTGTGATGTTAGTGTGAACAGAACATGTGGTGACAAATCTACCTTTGATATGTTCCTCCATTTCTCCGTTTTTCATCAGCTGGATCCAACTCGATCACTCGCTCATATTAGGTGAGTTTGTAGTCCTCTCAGTCTGGAGGACGCTTATTTTCACTTCGATTTATTAAGTGCGTGTTTACTATCCATCGAAACTTATTTGTTCCCTATAAGAGCTATCTTTTGCTGTGTTTAAAAACCTCTGATGTTGATTCTATTAGTCGGAAAGTTTGGTCTGATCTGAACCACTCGGCAGACAGCACAGGTTATAGAAAACAGGCAATCCACATCTGTCTGAAAGTAAATGTGCACGAATTACTTGCCCTCATCACGCTTGACATATCCTCGTTTATTTGGACGAGACTCGATTGTGAGAACTCTGAACTTCGATTAGACGCCAGCCGCCAAACTAACTAGAAGCCTTTATCCTACAGGTGCTCCAACAGCTGAGCTACATAGCCACGTTCTTAACTGTTCGAGAAACGCCACATGGCAGTCAGTCATCTGAATCATTTGGTGAATGCTGTGTGTCACACTGGAAAACACAGATGACCGATTCACCATATACGATCAGTGATCCGGTAGTATTTGGATTTTTTCCACAGTCAATTCCAGTTGTGTTTACAGGTTCTCTTTAGTAATCTCGTTGTGATTGGTGAATGTAACCGACTTGAAAACGACAAGACAAGAAGCAGTTTCTCCTTAACATTCACAGTGTGCGGATAAAATGTAACCGGATACAGTTAGAGTGCATTTTTAGTTTCATCATAACATCTTTGGTTGATATTCCCGGTCGCTTCCTCTCTCTCATTTGTAGTGGACAGGTTACAAAATATCTGTGCTGCTTCGGAAATGACCCTCAACATTCTTTCTAACATTTTCACTGGAAATCACTAAATCTTTCTACGGCTTACACGTGTATGTCTCAACGGAATAGAGTTGAACAACAAACAGAAATTGCCCAAAAATATTGCAGGGATACAGACAAGCTTCACAAGTTACAAGAAGGTTATCATTGAGGTGGGCTACACTAAGTTCATACTGACTGATGAGACTTCAGATTCATGTAGAGCTAGTATAAGAAAGTTTCGAATTAGCAACCTCTATGGAATGAATCAAGCTACTGTGTACCAGTTTTATGAACACTGCTTGTGATGAGGTGACTTTCATTTGACTGGTGACCGAGTTGATCAGAAGGTTCTGTGGCATCGAGTTTTGATGACGAATCACACGGTGGCGCAATAACTGCGACTTCTACTGTCTAAATTTGGGCAACCTAATGGTACCCAGTCCACACATGGCCTTGTCTGTCTAAAAGCTGCGAAACCTTCAGGTTTAAAACTGGAAACCTTTTTTTTCTGGATGTTATAGATTACCATAGTCCAACCAGGTCTCCAGTCTTCATTAATCTTGATTCGAATAGCTCTACATGATGTGTCCAAACAAGAATGAAACCGTTGATGGAATATTGTTCTGATACTTGACTTCGTGTGTATCACTGTTCTGTAAAAAGTGCCAACTTATTAACACTCAATGAATAACTGTTCATGACTGAGGTCGACGTTTTTGTTTCCTGATTCGCCTATGGCTCTTGATTTTGGAACTGTTGAACTATCTTCTCGAAGCCGACGCATACTGCGTACAAGTTTGCACTTTTCTTCAGTTTGACAGACATTATCCTGCTCGATATTCGTTCATTGTAGGTTTGGTCAAGCCTCTCGACGTCTTGGTGATTTCGAACTGGCGAACAAACACTTCATTCTTGGCTTGGACTACGCTCGATCTCAAAAACAGGCGAAAACAATCACTCACGAGGTCATCCTTTTGGCTCTAAAAGGTATGTTATCTTCTGCTGTTGGGCTTGTCCCACATGTGACTTTCGTATGTTTATTTTCATTTTGGTTATTTTATGCCAATAAACGCTTTGTGTAGCTCCGTACCAGCAACGTTTGCCGCCTGTCATAAAGTCCCTAGTTCGAGCCGAGGTTGCCACGACTGTTCCTGTTATTTAGTTCTGTGCATCTTGACGCTACCCAGCCTATCTTCTACGACACAGAGTGATGGATATTTTGCTGTGTGAAGTTTGGAGTTGTAAGTTTTCCTCACAATTAATTATTCGTGCTTTTCCCGTCGGTTGACGTCATAAGGTTGCGATAACATAACGTCAATATAGTTGTGCGTTCGTTTACTCTATATTTCCTGCATATTAATTCTACATCATTTTCTCGTCCGTCAAATCTGTTTAGAACTTGTTGAAACTAATCTACTACTTGCTCGTACGCATTTGCGAGAGGGTCTGTCAGGTAGAGCGGTTGAAGAGTTCCAGTTTGTGATGAAGTACTTGGACCAGTAAGTCGTCTCATTGTCACCATCGATCATCTGAATACCTCACCGTAGACTTTACTTTGGTGCATCGTTGTCTGTTTTTTGATTACGTCACCTGAATTTGTGAGTTAATTGTCCTTTGGGACATTCGAAGAGCGTTCAGTGTGGTCTGTAGAAAAGTTCTTTGGTATTGTGTTCTTAAGTGAGATGTGTCTGGTACGTATGTTCCACTCGTTCAAGCGAGTGGGTCCGTATGGGACTTCACCAGATCGAGTTTTGATTGTTAATAGTGGTTGATAATGTAACCCACCGTCGCACTCCTTTTTGATATTACTGTAAACGAACTCTTAGTGATAACATTGGAGAGTGAGTAAACCGACAATGTCAAACTTTTCTCAGGTTTAGAGTTTCGCGATTTGGATTGTGCTGACGACAACTTTATAGTTTCTGGAAACTTACCGGCAGCTTTCTGTGATTTAAGCAAATTGGTGTTACGACCTTATCACCATTGAATGAGCTTTATACCCCAACGACGCAGTAAACTTAGTCAAAATCGAGGGGGATGTATGCGTATGATTATGCTTGAAGGTAATATGTTCAAGTGAATGTATACTCCTGTCTAAATCGCATTTTGAGGACAAAACTGTTGTTCATCGATCCTTGCTTTTGATGCAGATGGAAAGATGTCAGCTTTTCCGTTAAAGGGCGGATGCACTATGTATCTGTGCGGTTTATATGGTTGCGAAACCTGCGCTGTGTGGAGTGAATGTTTTCTCTCATTATTTCTCCTTGATAGGCACTACTTACTCACGATTTCTCTTGTACATTGAAATTACCATGAAATTGTCCGATAACGTTTGTTCACCGTGAGCCGTAACAACATCACACTGAACGCAGTTTGTTGTCTTCAGTTTCTCTGGGTGGGAATTGATCCTCTTATGCCGGGTCTTACATTTCATTACTGTGCAAACATGTGCCCACTGACACATCGAGTTAAATGTACCTTGGGGAGCTGCTACTCGACTTGAGCACATGACAGTCGACGAGCCACCACTGGCCGACGCTTGGGGATGGTTTGGATGGCGCAAACGTCCCACGCCTGAATAGGCAATCATCATATTCTTTGGACGCATTAAGTTGAAGTTGTTTTGTTTGTTTTACCCGTATGGTCCAGGGTGCAGCGTTTAGTGGGTTTCGAAGGGACAAATCTTTAGCAACTACGCGTGAGTTATCTGAAGTTGAATTCGTTGTCTGCTCGAAACACTTCCACAAGAGCCGTACAAAGAATATTACAGTAACTTCGGCTGAATTGCCGTACAACGGCAGGATAAATCTCCATCAGTACTGGACATTCCCAGTGTCATATATTGATAATGGAGACCTACGTAAAGTAAGCATTCCATTGCGGAGCTTTAAATTACAGCAACCAAATGATAAGAATCGTCATAGGTGTGACACTCGCGATCTTACAAAATGGAAATGTACACTTGGCAAAAAGTTTATTGTGTCAGACTGTCGCTAATAGTCTTGGACGTATTTTTATGACAGATGAGTGAGGTAGTGAGACGAATGCCTCTTTGTATTCTGATTGGATGTTTATTGCCGCCATTCATCTTATCACACACTCATGGAAACGTAATTTTCCAGCGGAACACTGTCGCAACACATACGGCGCACATCATATTTGTTACACCGGCTTGTCTTTGGTCCTACCCCGATCCCAGTTGATAATCTCTGAGACATACTCGCTCTACTAGCATGCAATGCTGCTAGTATCCATTAACACATGGGATACTTCTGGAATGTCCAGAGGCGATATCGTGAAAGACGTAGAGGAATTGTTTGTAGAGCTTCTGAATGGGAATAGAAAATTTTCATCCTGTAGAGCGCATGCTTTGGTAACTTTACAGCTATCTTGTCCATTAATTCCTTGAGAATAAAGAGACATGTCACGCAACGATCTTGGTTAGCTGGACCCAAAAGATAGTTAGTTTCAACATACTGGGTTGCCCTTGATGTATTCCTAACTAACCCAAAGAACAGGAAGAATATGGACCACCCGAACGTCAGATCACTGTATGTCCGAATTCCAACGTTGCATGCTTCATGCAATCCACCGCCTGGCAAGCCAGAACAAGAATAGCACGCTCCGCTCTAAGCCACTCACAATGAAGGTCAATGCGTGTACGGTCGATAACGCTGTCTGTTCTTGTAGTACCTGTTCCGGCTTCCAACATTTTCTCCTCACTTATATTTTGAACATCGTATGATTTTTTCCGAGGATTCATTTGAAATGGTCGTGTGGAACGTCGACTTGTAGGGGGGTATCTCGTTTCAGGTAGTTGACTGCAGCGTAGGGCAATGGCGCCGAATGTCTTTGGTTGCATGGTTTGTGTTTATGTAGTGCTTTCTGGGTCATCGTCAGTATGAGAAGATATTTGGAATGATTTCCCCACGTTCTGGTTGTTCGTATATTCTGCGAGGCTAGTTGGTACGTCTGATCCATTGTTTACTTTTGACTCCTAGTTCATAAACCATCTGTTCCCGTCTATCTGTGACGGTTCTGGTGGTCCGCGTTAGAAGTCGGCCTCTGGAGTCTTTTGTATACACAATGTCTTCAACGTTGAATCGTCTGTCAGACAGTTGGAGTTCAACATTCGGTATAGGCGGAGCTCGTGATCAGGATGCGGTCTAGGCAATATCGTCTCATATCTTGTCTGTATTTCTGTTCCAAGCAAACATTCACTAGGTGAAACAGTACTCGGAACTTTTTAATTCGTGATTACTCTATAATTAAACAGGAACGGTTCCACGGCCTTATCCAGATGTTGCTCTCCCGAATATTTGGGGATGTGTTTTTACATCTACAAGTCTGTCGGTTTGACCGTTTGACATAGATGACATACCGCAGTTCTCAGATGCACAATACCATTTGTTGAACGAATTTCTGAGTACCCTTGTGATATGAACTGAACACCATTATCTGAAACAAGGACCTCTGGTGAATCCAGTCCGCAGAATTTTTTTTTAGATAATGAGCGGTGTAGTGACTGGTCGGTCTTTTAAAAATATCAACTTCTGGCAATTCACATTTAGAATCAGCAACGATCGAAAGACAAACATCATTAGCTGTTCCAGTAAAATCGATATGGACTTGACGCCGTAGTTGTTTCCTTAACGGCCGGTGCTGTGGTTATACTTGTGAAGGTGGTTTCGAAACTGTTGCACATTGACTGACCCTCTAGCTAATTCGTGAATGTCTCAGTTCATAAAAAGCCGATAAACGTAACTGCATTTCGTGGGTTTCATCCTGAATGCGCCTCATAGAACTGATTTAAGTAAGTTCCGGGTTAGTAAGTTTTTTTCATTGAACAGAAGGCAGCGCCTGTGAGTATGCGCTAAACTTCTTTTTCAGGGTCGGTAGATGCAATAACCAGTTTATTTTGTGCAGCAGTCACACGAGACAGAATTTCTGCGCGCCCAAATTCCAGTGAAGGTTTGTGTTCAGATTTGAAGTCATAGCCAAGAAGAGTGGTGATTAGTCTTTGAAGTGGATATTGATGAAGTTCTGGTGCATCCTTCAAACCTGTGTAGACACGGAGTTTTAGATGCTGGCTTGCTAATTACAATACGTTGTAAGTAGTGTCGGTAAAACCAAACATCTAAATAATATCAGAAGGATATGCAACAAAAGTGTAATGTAAATAACGAACAAATATAACAAGTGCACTTACAGCAAGGGTTCGGACAAAATACAGAGATGTAATCCGTGAGTGTGTTAGTGGAGCGTTGGGTGGAATCCTATAGATGTCGACGTAGTGATCTACAGGATGGAAACACTGTTTGGTCCACGGAGCACTGTAGCTGTGTTTTGTTCACCGGCGCGCGAGAGACCCAGACGAGTTGTGTTCACATGTGTGGACGGTCTCGTTGTCTTGTCAGCTCCGATGAGGACACTGGGTTGAATCACGTGTCATAGTCTAATGTCCGAGATGAGGTTGGTTGTGTGTGTTGCTGTATTTTGCGTGCGTGTGTGCATGTATGTGCACGTCACATTGACTGCAGTGGTGTTGGCAAACTGTGAGTTGTTCGAAGTCACTGCGGGTGCATGCGCGTAAGGGGCGCTCAGCGGTGGATATGTGGACGTAACAATCTGGTCACATGTCACAGTAAGTCGGTCCAGGCATATGACCTTGACCGCACAAAGGTGTGATGCTACAGCTCATCGCTTTGACTTTGTGCCAACGACTGCTGTTGCTGCCATCTCTGAATGATCGACGGGACTAATGACATCTACTGGTTTCTGGCGGTCGAGTTGATTACTGGCGTGCTCAGTGGCAATATGTGGCACTGGTCGTTTGGGTCCGAAAACGGTTTTTGCGTCCTGTTTTAAGCATAACTTCGCCTTTTCTGTAACGCATAGTCCGAGACTGTTGGAAAAAACTGTCATATATTTCGCTGGTAAATAATCCTGGAATGCTCATAGCCACCACATTTTTCTCTCACCCAATTCATGGAAAATTGTTAGCCTTCAACAGTCGAACTACGAAAGTTATTAATGGATCTATTCCAAAGTTCCACTTTCGCAATTCACGGACTGCGTGAACGGTCGTGTATGTTATATGGCGCTGCAGAAAATGTGCAGTTGCGAAAATCGCATCCCTAGTTTACCGTTACTGCAATAACCGTTTGATTACCAGAAGCATTGTAAGATAAGTTATCCGTAGGTTGTAGTTCCGGACATAAATCCTCCTCTGAACAACGGATAATAATAGTAATGTCTGAAGCAAGAATTCAAGCCGGAATATCGATGTAACACGTCTGATAATAATAAACATGAATTTACGTTTGAGTAATGTCTGTAAAGCAAGATCCTTGAAATTCCTTTCTTGAAATTGCTTTTCAAGCATTCCCAAAAATACATCTGCCAATATAGAAACCCAATGGGTCTACCCATAGCTACACCATCAATCTGTATAATTAACACCTTCAAATCCAAACGAAATGTTTTCTCTACAAGCAAACATGATATCTTCAAGATCTAATGGAATACCTGGTTTTACATTCTAGCTGGAAGTAAAATCGAAAAAATTCAACAATTTCATGCAGTGCTACATTAGTAAATAGTCTACGTCGACCGAGTACATCATCTGTGGACTTACTGAATTGTTCTCCAAAATTTCTGCTAGCTCGAAGGAACTACGAACACAATTGGGATAACAATTCACGAATTGGTTTAGGGATGTCCACTAACCATCGCGCCAGTTTGTGATACGCGAATCCAATTCATGGGATACCATCTGACTAACACCATGAATCAAGCTGACGTCGTCCTTGCAGCGCACCTACCCAGTTTCCCAAATGCGCGTTCTGTTAAACACTAGAGGTTTGGCTCTCCATAGCGGTGATACACACTCAACCGATCAGTCTGTCTCCCACGTAATATACCAGTTCAATTGCAGTTGCAATGACGTCTACATAGGCAGGACAGATCGGCGCTTGCATCAGCGTATGGCGGAGCACATTCCTAAGTGGTTATCAACTGCAATCTCAAAAAACGACCTGCTGTCTGTAACAAGCTCGAAGACCCCGGCCTCATCGATCGCCAAACATATCTTAGCAACCGGTCACCTAGTTGACCCTGTCGAATCGTTCAAGATAATGTTATATAATCGCAACCCGAAACTGTTAACGATTTGCGAGGCATTGCTAATCCAACAACATCGGCCAGCTGTGTGTGCACAGAAG
>LOND01003357.1:5452-25145 GCA_014220965.1 Paragonimus kellicotti | reverse complement strand
AAGATATCAAAGCTCGTCATTGTCAATGGGGTGTTCCCACCCACACGCAGAGCCAGTGGCGATCTAAAACAAAGACGCTCGCTAGACATCTTTCACACCTGATCTCTTTTGGTCCTTACCATACAGGTCTGTGATGTTCGACGAATGCTTTCGGTGGTTGTAAGCAGTGTTCACAATTCAGCGTAGAACTTTCAACTCAGCCGCTGTTTGTGTATATTCTTCAGTTTTTACTGAAAAATTCGAAGTTTATCCACATAGGCAATGTAGCGCATCAGGTCACTTTCACTGTCCCTTCTTTGTCAGTGTCGTTCAACGGCGTGTGATTTCATGAGACCGGCCGATAGTGATCAGTTAGCCAGGCGAGTGTGCCATTTTGGCCTATAGTCAACGTTTCACAATTTAGAAAGCTCGACCACTCCATTTCAGCATCTGTGCAACGGAAAGCTTTAAATGTCAACGTTGTCCATTCTGTTGATCACTGGCGTAGCCTCACAATCAAAACATCACATCCGGCAAAGGAATGATATTAATTTATCAACTACACTTCTGTAGCACTATTTGTGTTCACTTGTCACATTTCGTTGACCGTAGTTAGGATGTCTAATTTATTGGTTTGTTGATACTATGCAGTAAATGTTTGGAACTCCAGACTTTCAAGCTATAATTATTCCTACCTGGTATAATGTGGTTCACCCTGGTGGCTTGAAAACTGCGCTCCAAAATTAAAGTTCCATACTTACACAAAAAAATGTGCGTTCAAATCAGGTTATGTATTTGCTGCTTGTTTTTCTGCTGTCAAATATTGTCAAGGGGTGGTTGCGTGAACGATTGTCGTTAAAGTAACCTATCGAAATGTCGTGTTCCATTAAACCACACAATGTGCAAATCATACAACACGATAACGTTTGGTTCCATTGATCGCTTTTTGTTGATGCTCTTATCTGACGCCGTGTGCGTTGTAATGATAAGAGGTGATTCCATTCCAGTCACTTTAAACCAAGTATCCCATTGAACTAAACAACTGGCTTCTATTCGAACAAGTTCCACCGTAGTACTCGAATGTTATCTTTCCTTGATCCGCCTGTTATCCATGGTTTTGTTCTTTTCGTTTTTGTTCCATTCAGTGTGCACCTACCTCATCGCTTTTCATCCGTTCTACGATCGCTAGCTGAACAACCTGTGACGGATGACGACGTGGCTACTCGCATGTGCCCCTATGCAGGCCTACAGCTTGCAGGCGTGTAAGTCCTGTTTCGTGTGAATGTGAATTTTGAATGCGTGATATCACAAATCATAACGTTTGTTAATTTACATCACCTGCGACGCCCATATGACATCAATCTTTCTGGGGGAAACCGATGATATAGTTGGCCCATAAAGGCAGTCTTGCTGTACGATTAATGTTCTGACCCACCCACACCAGAGCTGTTTGAAGAGTGCCGGTCTTAGACTACTCGTGTTTCCAAAGCATTAAGGACGTGTGCTGGAATCACTTCAGTGATTAAGTTTGTCGGCATATCCTAGTAGCGGGCGAACCCTGCAGACCTTGTGAACGTGATCTTCTCGTTTTACGGGTATCGTTGATTTGGACACACCTTATATTTGCTAGTCTATTACTTGTTACACTATGTTGTATTTTGCTTAAGGCGGGTTGGACTGTAAGCCAGTACGTGATGTGGTTACAGGGCTGAACTCAGTAGGACATTTCTGATTTTATCTTAGTAACCGTTTTCTATGAAGTCGGGAGTTATTGACGTTCCGTTGGAGCGCTAACTGTAGTCGCTACTGTCATGACCGCAACATAACACATCTTGCTTCTATGGGATACATTGTTACTGCGTTTGAATCAGTCAACGGAACAATACTGTGGCAAACACGTCAGTCACACTGGCGAGCATATGCATCACGTATGTCTTTTTTGAAAATCTATTAAGCGTTGAGCCAACACTTGTTGCCTACAAAACGACTTTATTTATCAGTTGTTTTTAGAACAATGCCTTCGATTCATGTGACGAAAGCAGACTTCAGATGAATATCACAAGCCGCGTCCATTTTCTGCTCATTCGACGAAAATTGTTATAATTCCTGGGGTATTTTTTTAAGACTGTGCATACAGATGTTCACATTCAGCCTTGTTATAACTGTACTCAGCGTCTCCTGCATGTTTCAGAATGTTATCGGAAACCGAGAATATACAAATTGCCATCCAGCTTCTAATGCTGAATTTTCCTTAGTGTTGTGTTATACTTAGCATAACGTCATGAACTGAATAGTTGTATGTGATAGATCAAGTTAATCCTCTCGGGTTTAAACACATCCTTATGACGCGATGTTCATATGGCTATCACCAACTGTCTACGCCTAAAGGAAGACATGTATACTTTCATTACAGTATAGAATTATACAGAGATTACCAATGGATGTAACTGAAAATCAGTAACAATATTGAAACAGGTAATATTATTAATGAGAATAATGCGGAGAGTTCACGATGACGGAAAACGAAAATCACTCTGGATGCTTCCTAAAAGTACGATACCCTGGTACATTGGATTCCAATCGTAGACCTAATTTCCACAACTTCTGGCGATAGCAAAACTTCTTTCTGATGCAAATACCATTCCATGATAATTCAGTGAGAAAGCCGAACTCTTTTGATAATTCTATACTCTGAAAGCATTACCACGCAGGGATGCTAACTGGGCTGTTATGATGATCCATTAATGATCGGTTCTTGTCTTCTTCGCTCAACGATATAGTCTGTTAGTGTTATATCACGCTGTAGCTCTCGGAGTACAACGAGGACGCATAGAGGCAGTCTTACCTGTTCGGTTATGTAGGATTACTGGGACTGTATTTTTGACTCTTCTGTGTGTTCAACGATGTATTGGTTAGCGTTCCTGACATATTCGATAGTATTAACCTCAGTTATGCAATAGAATTTCAGTACAGTACATGTTAAAAGTAAACTATTGGAAATCGATTTTCTCTCGTGTGCGTATTTATTAGACTTGCCTTAGTCGATTAAAGCAGCTGAAGTGTGCATGCAGACAATAATTTTACCGTTTGAAAAGTGTTATCCTTTTCTCTAGTTTTTATTGCGCTAAGTCTGTCGTGTATTTTATTTTTGCAGTTATTTAGCTTGCACATACCAGCGTTGGCTTTCAACCCCGAAATCACAGTCTGCAGACAGCCAGCCAGAATCTTCAGTTATCAGTCGCGGGACATTGCTCATCTCCTTGGGCCTTCATTGCCTATCTTATGCACGTTGCCTGCTTAAGCACGGTCAGCCAACAAATCCATTCCCAGTTATATTGCTAAACGCGGATCAGTTGTTCCTCATAGCAGAATCTGCACTGAAACGCGCTTTGTCTGCTTTGACAGAGAAAGCCGCGAAAGACCAGTGCTTTTTGGATGAACACCAATCCGAAGAGATTATTGCCGAGGTCAAAAAGATTGCTCAAGTGGAAGCCAGTCCAGAGGAATTTGCTCGTCAACGTTTGGCTGTCAACCGTACTCTACGTGCCAAGGCATGGTATGGATTGGCTGTTTTGTATTCGACAATGGAAGGTGGGCTGCTCTGTGTAAAAACACTAGTTTCTTTTGGTTCTCATTAATTTTAGGTGTGTAAATTAATTTGTGGATGACCTACTTTTGCATTGTCAATGCACATTGTGAATTCAATACGTCTCTTCTTCGCTAACCACAGACCATCATTTTTTTTTCAAAATGTGAAGTATTATATCGTTTTGCATCATTTAGACAAAGCAAACAATATGTAAACCGTGATATGATCTCGTTTCATACACTAACCAATCACAAACATAGAATCACAATGAAAGCAGAAGCGCTCTTTGTAATACTTTCTGCTCCTCACCCTCAAACCGACACTTCACGACCGGTTTTGTCCTTTTTCTGACTTATCAAGTAGAGGTAGTCTTAATTGGCGGATCGATTCGACTGCGAGACAATGCTGTTATCCTTTCGGCCATTAGTTCTGTGAGCATTGCTTGTGGCAGAGGTGTTTGTGTGTAATTGGATTGTAGCTTGTTTCCACCTCGTTAATGGTATTTCTTAGTTGGAAAAGGTACATATCCATCTGAATCTTCAGTGCTACCCAAAGCTCAGCTCGCAGCGAGCGAACGCCACCGCTAAGTCTGCTTTGAGCGATCTGTACCGATTGCAGACAGCGAATCAGTATGGCTTTGTAGTACTTCGTGGTCTGCAAGCGTTTGATGAGATTGTGAGCGGTGCATCAGTACAGGCTATCAGCTGTGATCAATTAGTCTTGCGATAACCGACGACTTTTTTGCTGTGCGTTAAAAACCACTCATCGAAATTGACGTTCGGTGTTAGCGGTTGTCTAGGTTGTCAGTATCTTTTTTCCACGTTCCTTCTTTTTATGGTCTTTGGATTTTTTAACTCACCTTTTTGAAGTGGTGCATTTTGCAGTACTCTCTTCTTATATGCTTAAGGCTTTCCCTGTTTGTGAGCTCTGCCCAACCGGGTTGAGGAATATACTTGGCCGCCTTTCTTGCTCACGTCTGTTATTCTAAATGAGTGAAGCTTATTTGTTTTACACTTGCATTTTGCTTTCTTTCTCTTGCTATTTTTCACTTCAGGTGACTTCAGTGAACATGTTGATTATTGTCTGTGTCAAGCTCTGCTGGCCAAGCCTGACGTAAGTATGTTTGTTGATTTACCTATTTGTTGCTTTATCAACACTGCTTATAAAAAATAGTTAGTAACCTTTTGCCGATCTGCTAATACTATCGCATCGGTTCTGGCGGTCGGTGGGAGAACTTGACTTTAAAAATTTGCCGGGTTCGATAGACTAGTTTAACGTGTGCGGCAAATGTTTCTTATCTGAGAGCTAGGTTGTCAGTGTTTATATGATTTCATGGTCTCATCTTGTTGGGGTTCTTCCGAAAACGTTTATAGCACAGTAGTGTCGAAATGTTATCTTTAATTCCAAATTGCGGTTTTCATGAGTAACTTTTTAAAAGCAACTTTGCTATCAGGTGCTTGCGTTAACAAGGTATGTAAGTTGAATGTTAATTTGCTCGTGTATCTATGCTCTCTCTATTCCCTCTGAGCTAATTAT
Organism: Paragonimus kellicotti; assembly: GCA_014220965.1. Classification (NCBI taxonomy): domain Eukaryota; kingdom Metazoa; phylum Platyhelminthes; class Trematoda; order Plagiorchiida; family Troglotrematidae; genus Paragonimus; species Paragonimus kellicotti. The sequence goes on along the minus strand of LOND01003357.1, from coordinate 20,041 downwards.
CCTACTCTACTACTGTTCTCTGTTTATGTGCACAAGTTGGTTACTTGGGTGTACCTGGGACAATATGTGTACTCTAACCTCAGCCGTTCACGCTGGATTTATTGCGTACCTAACTTAAGTATATGTTCGGATGTGTGGTCATACCTATGCTAGTAGACAAGACGTCAGCTTCAGCATTCAGCATACATGGCGGTTGCATTGTTCAGGGAGGCTTTCATGTACGAACCTGTGGAATGTTGTAGAGTACTATCGTTGTTGTAATCTGTTTTGTAGTCATCAGCTAGTGTGTTCAATGTGATGAATGAGTTATGTTTCTTTTCACCGTAGATTTGTATCGACAGTATTTACCCTCAACTTACGAAAACTCCGAAGCTAAAGGCTATCTTCCAACACCTTTGCGTTGTTCACGTTTTGTACGTCTGATTATCGTCATGTGACACGTTTTGTACGTAACTTCGTCAGAGCTAACTTTGTTTCACATCTTCTGAACATTAGATGTTGCTCTTTCTAACATTTTGACTCATTTGCTGAAAATGTTTTTCTAGTTCCTTCTTTTCATTCGTTCAGTTCAGCGACCTTTTTTGGGATCCTACCTTCCTCTGAGTTGTGTACATTCATGGATAGTTTTTGCCCCATCGGTTGCTTCTCTTAACAAATATTTTTTTTTAAAATCTTCAACAGACTACCGAAGCCGGTGTTAGTCTGGCAGTTCGGATGCTTCATCTTGGCCGGACACAAGTAAGAATGACTTTATAACCGTAGCACGTTTTTGCCACCATTTCTAACCCTTCTAACGATTTACATCCTCAGATTCATCTAGTTGACATCTATTTGTCTTCCAAATTGTGACCTGCTTTTAAAAATCACTGTAATGCTTTCGTTTACTGCATATTATTGTCGACAGTAGCACGTTACTGATTGACATTGATACCTAGCTGTCATACAACGACGGAAAGCAAAGCGTACCCTAGTCTGGAAATTAATGATGGAGAATAGATGATATCCAACCACACAAATGTTTTCTCTAAACTCAGACATTTTAAGTTGCAGACTAACAGCCAAGTTACAACTGAAGGCGTGGTGGCACCTACAAAACTTCTTGCTTGGTTCAATTTAAAAATTGTCACTTCTGCATCTGATCGAAGTGCCTAACAAGTGTGGTCACTCAGTCAAGTTGTCGACCTAGTAGGTTTCAGTGTACAGTTGAACCTATTCGGGTTATAGTCACTGTGGTGTTTAAGCTCAATATTTCTCCCGCTCCATTTGAATTTGGAATGGATCGTCAATTCTAGCTCGGCTCTCGACTGTGGCACTGATTTGTCCCATTTTCACTTCGCTCCTGGTTTTTTCCGAACAATTTTCCACATTTTCTTCTTTCCAGTTTGCCTCTTCCTTACTCGCTCATTTTCAAGCATCCGATCCTGATAACTGTCTTGTCTGGTTGGCTTGCGCCCATTTGAACGCAGTCACTGGCGTTTCGGAAAGCCAGCCCTGTGATGGAATGAAACCTTGGACTTCCAGTGAGAATACGGTTCTGAAAAATTTGCTGCAGGCTGCCTGTTTGGGAGCCAATGTGAGTTATCCGTCTAGTTTGTTGCTGTCATTGTTGTTTTGTCTCTTTTTGTCACTTTCCCTCTACTTTCCTACTTTGTCGAACTCATTGGATGAGCTGAATAAATCTCTATCATTATCCTTTCGAACTGATCATCCTTTGGTTTTTGTCATTAAACACGATAAGTGCCATTTATCTGTCTCTCCTCGGGTTGGCACTATTTTGAACATGCATTACTGTTAGAACAGATGTACGGAATTCAGCTGACCTATCCAGCTATATTCAATGCTTTTCGTCCAGATTGGTCTAAATTTCGATTGTTTCAGATCATTTCCTAACTGATGATCTCCTCCTTTTTTATAGTGACCGGAAATTCCCAGTGGTTTTTTTGGAACCCAGTTTGTGTTCTCCATAATACCCGGTACATCTTAAATTTGTTGTGCGATTTTTTTCACCAATCTTCCAGTTTTTTAAAAATCATACCGACGTGGATTGCTATTCTCGTTCCATCCTACCTCATCAATTATTCACAGACCATTAAATTTTGAAATCCGTTCTTGTTACGCCATACCGCTTGGTTCACTCTTTTTGAAAAAGCTTTACTTTTTTGTTTTTTTATCGTCTTAACCTTAGCCACTTTGCTCGCATTTTCATCGCTAAGACTTTTCAATCCGCAAAATATTGCGCAACTCGACATATAGCCTTCAGCCGCGCTGGTCTTTCAGCCGCTTTCGTTTTGTCTGGTACAATCTCGTGTGTTTTTTCTTATCGTTATTTCATCTATTTCTTCATGCTGTTTATTCAAGGTTCCCGTAGCGTTGCATCTAGCCGACAATCTATTCCCTCTGCTTGTCGATGCAGTCAGTAGGCCAATTTATGGAGAATCGAATATTACGTCTTCCGATCATTCAAAGGAGACCCGCACCTTTCTTCGTTTGGCAATGGAAGTTGCCACGGAAGCGTTAAATCGCGCCTTAGGTTAGTCTTTAGAAGCTTTCGGTTACTGCATGGAATTGATGCAATCTTCATTCTTTTCCCTGGCTCTCCCATAATTGTTCCTGTTTGCGCTATGCTTGAGCTGAAATGTCTTCTTATTGGACAGGTGTGTATGTTTGGTTATTTTATTAAATGTTGGATTTTCGAAGAATCATTTCGTAATCTGCGGTTTCGTTGGTCATCACATTCTCACCCGTGCTTCGATGTTTTCTTGATTGTTACCATTTCGTCCGGCCTAAAAGTTTTCACCACAAGTTGTTATGTTTTGCACATTTCCAATTCACCTCCCAATTTCTGCGAACAGCCTACGAACCTCAAAATCCTCGTTTGTGGCATAATCGTGGTTTGCTGCTTCAATTGGCCGGTCTCAGTGCTCCAGCTGAATTCTGTCTTCGAAAGTCAGTATTAGATTTTGAGCCCCTTTTATTCGCATGTTTCCCAACGTTCTCACAGTTTTCTGCTTAATTCCATCTTGCCTATTCACTCACGCATCCTTCTTTTGTTGTCTTGGGTGATTTCTTTCCTTGTCATCCAGCTCGTCCATCTGTGTATGATTCTTTTATTCCAGAGCTTACAACCTTTTTGCCGGCCTTACATCCAGTGCGCAATCCTTCATTAGATATCCAGTTGGCTTGTTCTCAATGCTTCCTCATTACTTGCGTACGGTAAGTCTCGCTTGGTCATAGTACTGTGTGACCCATTGTAAAACTGCAGTTCACGTGTATCATTACTGTTGTCACATCTTTTGGAGCCACTATTTGCTTTTCTATCACGTTGGTTGATCAGGGATTTGTTCGGTACGTTGGTGAGTTCTTTGTGAATCGGTTTTACTTATACAAAGCAAAGACCCAGCCTCCCATATTTACTTGTATACATTTGGTACAGTCTTACAACACGATAACTTTTGCCGCGTCTCCAATTCGCTCGTAGACGGATAGCAGACATTTTTTTAAAATGATTGCTTCATCAGTTACTGTATAAGTGGATGAAATAAACATGCGTGCAAAAAATGTTATTTTAATCGGAAATATTGGATCATATTTTTTACAACATTCGTTTGTACATGTGTGCGCGCTCACTTTGAAAATCCTCTTAGGTCGACGTCGCATGGTGAGTTTTGTGTACATGCTGGAACTCGGTGTACGTCACACGACTGTTACGTTAATACGCTAGTGTTTTAAGACGTTCTATCCAATTGCCTGCTATTCTGATCTTCTGGTTAGTAATGTCGTAGGAAGTTCTGGAAGTGGCCTTTTTGGTTGACAAATCTACACTGTCCCCTCCTCTCATGTTTAGTTTTGACTCGAAGTTAAATGTTTACCTTGTTTGCAACTGTGCGTAGAAATTTCATTCCACTTGTTTACTCATCCGATGACTTTAGCCATTATGTGCGATCGTTTGCGGTTTTTGTATACTTGAAGGGGCTTTCCTCCGAGGCCCTGCATATAATTCACACCTCGGGCTATTTATGATATCTACTACCAGTCGCTGGTTTGGGTCTTCATTATCTTGATTACTCTGCTCTCCATGCCTAGACAGCTTGACAGTATTCAACCCGCAACGGGCGCGGCACACTTCAATTCAGAAAGCTTCATTATGATCACTTACAGCAATACATCATAATGAACACTGATGCTTCACTACCACACATTTATGAGAAACAACTGTCTAACATAGAGACAAGAGGGAAAAGTTTTAAATCGTTAAACTGTTTGTCTAAACTCAACTAACGGACATCAAGTTATCTGTATAACTCGTTAACGAATAATCGAGTCACATATGCCACAAAAACAGTGTTTGCGGAACGGTTGCCTGGGTTTAACTTTCATTGCATTGCCTCATGGTTTATCGGCCAAACAATCTCAATATTTACGCCACTGAGGCTGACCATCCGTAGCAAAACACATCGATGTGTACAGTCTAAAACTTTGCTGTTTTACATTGCAGGTTTTCTCATCAGTGTAGCTCAATCTACTTGACCTCTCTAAGCATCATTCAAACACATTGACTACTGGAACTGTTTACATCGCTTCACGGAGAGTTGTTCTCTCACTACTAACGATAGAGGACATACGTCGCGAGATGTTAACATTTCGTTTACTCTCTTCAGTCACGAACGTAAAACATTAGAATATATAGGACATGCGGATAGCAACAACAATAGAAACAATCAACGATTGGGTTTACATGAAACAAGGACTGTCATCAGTTCCAGGGCAGACAAACTGCGTGAGTCAACAGTTTATGCACACACAGGACCGGACGGCGAGTATTGATTAACACTGAAAGTAAGCAATTTAGGATTTCTACTGTACAATACTTCTTACTTGTCTCACGTAGGGCGCTAGATGACACCACCCTCGTCAATACTCGTTAGACCAGGGTCTATGCCGACGCATCTGAGCCGCTGCATCGTTTTCTGACAGTCCGCGGGGCATCTCCACTCCATAATCAGCATATCTTTCGAGCAGCTCATTCTAGCTTCTTAAGACCTCTTCGCACAGCCTCTAAAATCACCCTCACCCTGCCATTTACGATCGTCCATACGCTCGCCAGCTCTGCATGATCGGTTTTGATTCCGATCACTTTGGCCACTTTTTCGAGCTACCCCAGAAACTTCCGCATGTTGCATTCTTGAACAGCTGCGGTCACCTTATCTTTCTTCTCATCAACTGTTCTGAACCAAGAACGCAGGTGCACACAGATTGTTCGATGAATCGAAACAAGTGTCATGTGCTTTACTCGAAAATGGTCGAAAACATTTACTTGTTACTTAAAATATAAGCATAACAATCAGATACAAAATTGTGTCAACGCGAATTTCTTTTCCTAATTCAGCGTTTCATTCTTCGTTTCTCTTCCATGCTTTGGATAAGTATTCCGGCAATTACAGCCGTCTGCTTTCTTACGAGTAACACCGTTCGATTAGTTATCTTTAGTACACAGTGGTCTTTGTGCTTCATCTGCTCTTTCTGAAAAGTGGTATAATTCCTGGCATATTAAATGTATTCGCATTATTTGAGAAAACCGTACGTGCCATTGTATGTTTCGATCGGATGATACCTAGTTGCAATCTCAGCCAGAAGTCACCACATTAAGTATGGTATTTGACACGCGACCCCGCTCGCTGCCTAGTCACAAAGTGCACTTCGGTTTTGATTTTGCAGAGCACGTCCGGAACTCTGTTTCGGTAATTGTTCTGGTCTTACGTGAACTTTTCAAATTGCCAGCATCACTTCGTTTCCATGTGGACGTTGATCACGTGACTCAGACTGTTATCTAATGAAATAGTGTTTCGTGAATTCATTTTTTAACTTATGAGATAGCCTTTAAGCTCTGTTTAGCAATGTTGTGTGAATGACCACTGTATTACCCGTCAGAAATGCGGATCGGTCTGCGTGTTGATCATTCGTATTTCATTACCACAAATACTATCCTGTCATTCCTTCAACTCACAAACTTAGAGTACTTGATGGATAACTAGAGTCCACAAACAGGAGTGGAAGTCTACTTTGATACCTTTAGACTGAGTTCATTTCCCAGGTTTGACTTCTCCATGGCCCATCTCTGCTTTTCGCTAGAGACGTTATGGAGTGTGGCGCGATGGTCAGATTCGGTTACGTGAGGGTTACCGTTCTCTTAGCAGGTTATTTGCAAACCAATGACGATTCATGAAAAAAATTGCGCAAGCTATCTTCTTGTTGCTGCTTTATTCACATACGTTAGTTGATGGGTTGTTTTCAACTGCGTTGTGTTTGCTTTGATTCTTTGGTTCAAGGTTTTTAAAGGTCTCATCTGTTAATTTCAACTAAAACCCCGCTTTTGTGACTCAGTTGTATGTCGGTCAAACGTCGGTATCTTGTATCGCTCGTGTTGACGATTGTCTTTGGTCCAAACCTTCAATATTTTGATGACTGGTCTTTATAGGTGAGCCACTGCGAACTTGTCATTCTAAACGTGCCTTATCTTACACATGATGACGAATCCACTTATGTCGAATTGATTTGTTTTAACTGCCCATCCTCCTTTTGTTTTCATTAGTGGCGAACCTGATTGGGCTCTGGCAAATCGCCTAGTGTTCTTCTCCGAAGGCTGCAATCCTACCGCTTGCGCCAGCGTGGCCGAGGCACTTGCCAAAGGAGTAATCTACCTTCATCATCCGGAACTATCAGAACATGAGACTTCAGCGAGCATCTGTACGTTGTTTCGTTATTTTATTATCTGTTGTTTGGTTTAGGACTCATGTGGTTAATGCTCTGTTCAGTTGTCGGTCACATTGTTTTAGTCACATGTTTGCGACTGACGTTTTTCTGTACGCCCTCTGAATTCCACAGATATCCGTAGTGGTTTGTTGTTGGTCTAAGTAGGGGAATCCAAGCTTTCGGCTCCTGAGAGAGTTGCTTTGCACCCTTTGGTCTGTCTGAATCGATTACAGCTTGCACTGTGTGCATGCCGTCATTTTGATTATTGCAAAACCACTTCCATTTTTTCATGTATACAGACAGTTATCCTTGTATTAAGTGTTCAGCACTCACGTTGTGATCGTGTTCCATTTCATTCCACCCAGGCCTTGATTGATGAGCTATTGCGATTGACACAACAAGGTGTCGCAGCTGCAGTTGCCGTCACACTGGCTTTCCCCAATACCGGAAGATGGCTTCTCGTGCTACACCATTTAAATCAATCCGGACCGCATGATCTGTTGCTCTCGCAGTTGTTCGAATTGCTTTCTTCTGGATCACCGGTGTCCCCTCATTTGGCGCGCACGATTAGTTCATTGGTCGTCCATTTACAAGAACGGTTTCCTGACCTAGATAAGAATGCCATAGCCTATCTGCAACACTTTTGTCGCTCAAAGCTTCAGAACACACATCAAGTGCCTCACCACGTAGAAGATGGATTCACTGGTCATAATCTTTGTGAACATGGTCGCTTGCTTCCCACAGAACTGGCTTCGTGGGCTGTAGACGTTGCCAGTCTGGTCAACCTCACGGTCAGTTTGCTCGGTTGCTGTATTTTCAAATGTTTTACTTTCTGGTAAACTCAATCTGGAGACTGTCGCTTATTCTCGGAACGTACTCAGCGTCATTTTCGGTCACAGCGTCAGTCATAAAACGGAAGGTGTTCGTAGTAGTTAACAGCATCCGGGCTCTCTAGTTGTCTCTTATAGAACTTTCCATACTGCAGCAAGTTGATATATTCCGACCACACATTTAATATGGCAGTCTCGAAGATTGTTAGGGCATTAGTTTTTCTTTTTACTCTTCTTACTATGACTAGTCGGAAAATTTCATTTTACACCTCGTAGCAACCTTGTATATTATTTTTATTATCACGTTGTTAATGACAAAACACAAATTTGGACTATGTTACATTTGACATTATTTTATATTTTCATAGCAGAACGAAACAAAATTTATGTAACTTACGTACACTGTTCAACGGAGATTCTCCCTTCTGGTGAACATGTTCGCTTCGACAAATATCATTGATAATAACTTGTAACCTTGAACATGATAGTTTCTAACTTTCCTTGGTCAGTCTATGGTCATTGCGCCGTTGGCATCAGTAGCAACCTCCATTATTTCATATCTTTCACGAAATCCTCGATACAGCAGGTGTCATTGCATACATGTTTCAACTGCGATAAGCTTTTTGCGATATGGTCTTCGTTAACTGTGCGACTCAACCGCCTCTAAACGTGCTAAATGAGGTCAAGACTTTTTTTGACTTAGGTGATCAGGGTAACAGTGGAATTAATTTTTGCTTCGACAGACGCATAGACTTGCTGTATCTTTTTACAAGTTCCAGCCATTAGATTTACCACCCGAGTGAGACAGATGGCTCTCTAACCCATTCTCACAGACCACATTTTCTGCCGCATCTCCGAGAGCAACCCGTTCCTTTCCTCCGCTCGTCTAAATGACGCCCCGCACATGAATAAATCCGTCGTTGCTTTGGACAGTAGGTATTGTTAAGAGTGGTACCTATCGACCACCCCTTACCTTGTCACAGTCGGCGACAGCCATCCCGCGTGAAGTTCAAATCCATGCTCATTTATCTTGTTTACCCTGACCGACTGGTATCGGGACCAAACTTAACGTTTTAAAACGTTGTATAATCCATGACGTCCACTATTTTCTGTTTCCTTCACCTGGTGTTGTATTGTTAAGTGTGTTTTTGGCACACATTCTCTTCTCATAACTTCTGATCGCAATTCTGGTCGATCTTCGAAGAAGGATGTCTCGAGATAGCGTTGGATATGCTAAACCGGCTTCACTGTAATTGTACGCAACAAACGATAGCCATTCTTACTTCCGTCTGTTGTTGTTGTTTGGAAAATCTTTAGAAATTGGCTGCGTGGTCTCAGTTGCTTACGGATTTCCCTTGTCGGTCGATATGATGTGCTCCTGCTGTTGTTCATTGAACTTATTACGTTGACTTCGGCGCTCTTGGTAGACTGTAAAGGGTATCTGCTTGGTGAGTTGCTCTCGCGGATGCCAATGACTGAGCGCCACACAGTAAAGATCAAAACCTACTTGCGTAGGCTTAGAGCTGTGGTCGAAAAGTCGGCTGTGAGAGCTATCCCTAGAGAGGACATTTCTATCGGACAGTGTTGGACTTGATCAACTTATGGTTTGTTTTGAACTTATACACAACAGAGCGTTTGTCGTCTTCGGGTTAAAGTATTTTGCAGCAAACGAATATCTAAACTTATGTACAATGGAAATGTGTCTATCTTACCTTGATTGACGACGTGGTTGTGATTTACACAAAACTCTATTAACTGATCTCAGTTTACCAGGGAGTATGCTGCTTTCAATTTTACACGTGATTGAAGTAGCTATAACCACGATTTTGACTTCTTGTTTGATCCTTATCTAGTTTACATCAGTTCAAGGTACAACTTTATACATCCGGATTATCAACTTGTGTTCATTCGGAGTGACAAAAAAATGTACCATAACTACCGGATCGACTATTAGGCTAAATGGGGACAGTAAATCAATGTCTGCAGTTGTTCTCAATAAGAAACCTTTGCCCTCTCTCGTCTCTAGGTGCATGGTTGAAAAGACAAGTCGGTAAAACAGGAGACAAAAGTTTCCATAATGAACAAAACCTCTGACAACCATTCAACTGTCTGCTATTAACTGTATGTTTTTTTATCACGTTATGTATGTATCACGTGAAATATAACTGCTTAAGGTTTGACTGGGAATATAATTCCATATTTTTAAGTCATCCTTACTGAAACACAAGCTGCCCTATTTGACCTGACGTTTACCGTGTCAAAACGTCACTAATACGAAGGGTTTGTAATAATTCAGGGATAATAGTAACTCAAATATTTATGAGCCTTTATTTTTTTCGAATTGGTACTTATTGTAGATGGTAGGTCACTGAAGCTGAAGGTGTTATATATTCTGAGATCTCGATTGTAATTAAGATTGCCCCGAAAACTGGTTATATCACAGCTGTTGCAAGGGCGTTGGAATACCAAGTAGTCAATACATTTACATAGTAAGCTCGAGGGCTCAACTTGCTGATTTTTTGTATGCAGTGATATTAAGAAATGCGATAAAATGACACCAGTACGGAGGATATTTTTTTATTTCTTAGAGTTGATTACGTTCCATTTCTAAAGCAGCGTACACAAGCTTCATTTGCAACCTGCACATCTTGGAAATGATTGTAATGTGTTGAGGAACAGCTCTTTGTGTATTATTCAATGCCACCGGAATTGGAATGCGATAGAGTAAGCATCACTTTTCACGATAAAATGAGTACATACTTCAGTGTTTACTGCATGGAACAACGGCAGTTGTAACGGTTAGTTACCGAGGATTGTAATAATCCGTTGTACGAGGCTGACGTTAACAGTCGACTCATCGCTCGATTTTGAAGTAATTCTCTTGTTTCGCATTGAGATAACCAGCATATGTCTCAGCTTACTTTGGAACGTTGATTTCCCCTTTCCAGTCTGGAAAACCTCTGTCGGGAATGGCGTATTTGAGCAAATTTGTAGCATGCCAGCCGGACGATCCAAATCGTTGGATCGCGCTCGCTAATTGGCTGGTTGTTCACTACTGTCCGGAAGCTTCGGATAATCTAGTACTCTCAAGTCGAACAAAGAAGGAGAATCGGAAGAACTTTTGTGTTTGGAAGACCCTTGTCCACGTACTGAACGTCGCTTTGGGATTGCAGTCTGGTATGCCAATCACTCCGGTACGTTAACTTATATACTATCCGAGGGTTTGTTTCTCCCATCGATTTTAATCCTAAGCATTTCTAATACTACTGTTGGTAAGTTGTGATTATGGTTTCTCTGTGTACACCTCTTTGCGTTCCTTTCTTTTGCGCTTCCCTCTACAGCTTTTTGCCGATACTGTCACACGATGTTCACGGTGTTGGTTGGCTGTCAGCCGAACATCGACGTTAGCAGAGACGGTTGTCCCAGTGTTGCTCAAGGGATTACGTCGTGCGGCGGCCCTATTCCCCAATACTCCGGATTTGCTTACCCAGCTTATGTTGTTTACAGCTCATCACTGCAAGGTTGCGTGGAACTGAGAACTTGTTTTTATCTTCTGTATATAGGCGTTTACTCTGTTCAGAATTTCTAGGGTGATGCATAGCGATTTCTCAATTATCACTAATTACTGGTCTTGTTATGGCGTACTTAATTTTGTACACGGTGTTACTGTTCACTGGACGCCACCTAGGTGCCGTTTCTATTTTTCGTATCTACCTCTTTTTGTACTGTCTCTTGTACAATATACCCTTATGCCCTCCTTGAGTTCTGATAGTTCGCAATTAGTGCACCGTCTCGTTATCTGGGTTGTATTAATTATCATACCTTTGAAAAATCAAAGTTCGGATAGCCACGGTTGAAGCAAGTAATCTTTCCGAGAATGCGAATTCACGAATTGAACGGTCATCTTTTATTGGTTTCTGATTGCTTTTGGTACACATGTTTAGGTGGACCGAACATTTTACTGGCCGGTTCGGATTTAGAGCCAGTTACTCGAACCACCATGTTCTATTCATTCTGCGAAATATGAGCCCAATGAGTGTCGTTACTTGAAATCTAGCACCTGTTGTTTGCATCATTGAATTCATGTATCATTGCCAGGGTTGTTTGACACCCAGCTGTATTTGTCAGAGCATACACCCTTACTCTGACCGCATCTTCAAGTATGTACAGTTATCCTCACAATTTACAAGACACCTGTTTATCAGCTTCACGTTACTACATTGGAAATTGCCTTACTCTTATAGTAGTGTATCATAGGGCTGTCGTTTGAACAACAATTTTGCATTGGCCTCAGACAATCGGAAGCAGTGTCGTTTATTCGGTCGTCGTCAACTTTTGAAGAACGGGCGTTTTTTTATTCGATTGAAAGAGATTCTGGCTTTAGTGGGATAACTCATTGGTATACCGATTTTGTTTAGGGAGTTAGCTTCAGCTATGTAGCCAGTTAGGTAAAATGAAACACTATTGGATTATGATGTGTCCTCTTTTCGTGTTGATGAGCCTAACAACAGTTTGATAAGAGAGGCCCGGTGTTTATCAATTTTCGCCATAGCCTCACTATTCCTTTGTTTCAGTATTTTCCGGTTGTTGTTGGTACACGGTGTTACTGTTCACTGGACGCCACCTAGGTGCCGTTTCTATTTTTCGTATCTACCTCTTTTTGTACTGTCTCTTGTACAATATACCCTTATGCCCTCCTTGAGTTCTGATAGTTCGCAATTAGTGCACCGTCCTCGTTATCCTGGGTTTTATACTATCTATATACTATGAAGTTCGGCATAGCCACGGTTTGAAGCAAGTAATATTGAGATCCGAATTAGCGAAGATCACTGATTTTATTGGTTTCTGATTGCTTTTGGTACACATGTTTAGGTGGACCGAACATTTTACTGGCCGGTTCGGATTTAGACCCAGTCGAACCAGTTATTCTCAAATACTGACTCATGCGAAATATGAGCCCAATGAGTGTCGTTACTTGAAATCTAGCACCTGTTGTTTGCATCATTGAATTCATGTATCATTGCCAGGGTTGCTTGACACCCAGCTGTATTTGTCAGAGCATACACCCTTACTCTGACCGCATCTTCAAGTATGTACAGTTATCCTCACAATTTACAAGACACCTGTTTATCAGCTTCACGTTACTACATTGGAAATTGCCTTACTCTTATAGTAGTGTATCATAGGGCTGTCGTTTGAACAACAATTTTGCATTGGCCTCAGACAATCGGAAGCAGTGTCGTTTATTCGGTCGTCGTCAACTTTTGAAGAACGGGCGTTTTTTTATTCGATTGAAAGAGATTCTGGCTTTAGTGGGATAACTCATTGGTATACCGATTTTGTTTAGGGAGTTAGCTTCAGCTATGTAGCCAGTTAGGTAAAATGAAACACTATTGGATTATGATGTGTCCTCTTTTCGTGTTGATGAGCCTAACAACAGTTTGATAAGAGAGGCCCGGTGTTTATCAATTTTCGCCATAGCCTCACTATTCCTTTGTTTCAGTATTTTCCGGTTGTTGTTGGGGGTGTTAAATGAAATCGTCTGTTGCAAAGCGGTATCTGTAACGCTAATGAGTTTCAAACAACAGTCAGTAATGTGTGCATGGAGCATAGAAGAGATCAGCCCATGACATGGCGACTCGTTACAGAGCATAGATTTCCGATGTATTGCTTAGTGTAGTTCTCTAGGGATGGTAGATGTGTGGTGGCTATCTTCGTTAAGTGCATAGCGCCATTTTTTGACGCGTTTTTCTGTAGAATAGTTTTTTGGTTTCTTGAACTGTCCGTTCTCTATCGCGTTTTTCTAGATCACGATCTGTGGGGACTGAAACTTGTGATTGACCCGCATAGCTTCTAACTATTAGGGGAACAGTCCAACAGAATAATACGCAGTCAATTCTCAACGTCGAAAACCGAGCGAATCTGAAAACGTTGACTCAGCGCGTTGACTTCCATGTACTGATATCGATCAGGGAAAACAGTGTACGGAGAAAACACGTCAAACTAGCGAGGCACTGTACGAATAATGATTTTGGTCCCGATAGGAATACTACGAATCAGTAGCGTGATTAAAACGACACGCATTCTGTCATTGACAAGTTGTGGCTGATGCTCTGTCACGCGTATCGGCACTTGTTGGCCACGACATCATCGACTTGTCAGCTATGGCCGACGCACAACGTACGGAGAATGATCTCCGCGCTTCTTGCCAGCAGTCGTCATTGCGCCTCGTGGGCCTGCCGCTATTCCGAACAGACACCTGGAACGATTTCTTGTCTATCTATCTTCCGCTGGCACATTCTCGTCCAGTCGTACCTTGTCCAATCTCTATATCTGTCGCGCTATTCGAATGCTGCTGGTCGATCTATACAGAAGCGCTACGACGATGGCGAGGATGCCCGTGTAGGAGCATCCGGTAACGGGTCGCATGCAGCTGGACAAGAGTCTATCGGATGCGCGGCGATAGAGCGTTAAAGGCACTGGGGACGCAGAACGTTGAAATTCAGATAGGTGGTATCAGGCTGCGCCACGCAACGTTAGTGATTGACAATGTGAAAGAAACGATAATAGGCGCCGATCTGCTACGTCGACTGAAAGCAAACATAGACCTGGAGAGGAACGAGTTGCGTGTTAATGGCGATGTCGTAAAGTTCCATCGCGGAGAGACCAACGAGCAGTGCCGAATAGACAGCGTCTCGGTGAAATCTCTGCCAAGATGTCCGATCCCAGCCATCAATCATTGTGGTAATGAGTTTTCTGACTTATTTACTAACGGCGAATGAACAATACGGATTTCGTACATAGATGGAACACTCGATAGACTTACAGCCGGGTGAAGAATGTAGACCGGTGTACTGTAGAATACCGTTCAAGTTGATCCCGGAAGTGGAAAGGCAGTTAAAGGAGATATTGAGAAAGGAATAATTCAAAGGACACGCATCCCATTCTCGTCACCGGTCGTGTTGACTAGGAAGACGAATGTCACCTACCGATTTTGCGTCGATTTCAG
>LOND01003356.1:39700-50256 GCA_014220965.1 Paragonimus kellicotti | reverse complement strand
AACGCTGCGATCAAGTGTGGGTGGTGTTCAATTTTCAGATAACCTAAATCCCCGAATCTTCACCACTAATTTAAAAACTTCCGAGAATAAAATCGGTGGCGTATAATCATAAGGTGGAACGCTGGGTCGAGATATCACATTGAGTAACTTTGTTGCGTAGTCCCAGTGCGGTTGTAAATGTAGTATGCTCTGTGTGTACGTGCTAGCCAACGTGGGTGAAAGGCAATTCTGAAGTAATTTATAAAGAAAATATATTTGCTTGAAAGCCGACAATTAAGCAATATGAACTGTCAAATGAAAGCCAACCGTTTGTACTGAAATATAGAATTGTTAGAGTAACTTATTTTGTGAACATATGACCGTGGAACAACAAACCACAAGGGTGGTTCCTACCACTTGGGCTGCGAGCTCACCATACCACTGACGTTAATTGTCGCTGCGTTTACATTGATAGCGTTGATAAGTGTTCGGAGGACATAAAAAATCTCTCATTTGGAAATATCGGTAGATTTTCGAAGTGTGGATAGAAGACAAAACTTGCTTAAATAGGTTTTACTATCTATTCTGTCAATGACTCATCCGTTTTCAGGTGCATTTCACCTCATCGATTAGCAAGAAGACCAAGATGAAAGGCGAAGTTTGCTCCGATTTGGTGCTCGGTCACTGCTTAGTAAAGGAGTTGAGAATAGACTACTGTCATTTTTCACAACTTATCCATGGAACTCAGGATTTTCAAATCTGCAGGATAGTAGAAGAGAACCCAGAAATGTAGTTGATACTCTACAATTAGTTGAGCTTTTGATGTTGTTATGAAATCCTGTCTCTTATATCGATTGGATAGAACAGAGTGATTCTGTTCATTCTCCTTTCGAAATGATCGGGCAAGCTGAACACTATTCATACAAGGTTGTGGTTGAGCGTTTGGATTTGATCATTCGGTCATGCCTATTGTGAGGTTGCTGGCGTTGTGGTTAACACGCTAGTCTCACAAGCACGAGGGTCAGAGTGCAAACTCCGATCCAGACAAGGATATGCACTACTGATGAGCTCTAATAAGAGCGAAACTCGAGTTTTTAAATTGTCGGTAAACCACAGATGTATATGTTTTGGTGGTCCACCTGGAATATTCCACGCAATGCTTCGTTCGAAATTTGGGCTCTAAAATTGTGTGAAGGGCGATATCTGAGTTTACCGTTCGTTACCTATAGGGGGATGTCTAATCGACCAGCACATATTTTCGAAAAAGTGCATAGTCTGACAGAATGAACGAAGATGGAGTTGAGCGGGTAGGATAGTGGCATCAATTCACATTAATACGTGTATGAAGAATCAATGGCCGATTAAGTAGTATGTCCATCCTTCAGTACTCATTGACCCGCTCAGGGCAAAAGAGTATAGAGAAAGAAGACCGGTACTAGCTCGTTACATCATAAACTCCTGTAAAGTTGAAAACCAGGCGTAAGTTAAATTTGAACTCGGAAACATGTTGGGTTTTAAGGTTACCACCGTTGACTCAATCTTTCTACCTTATCTACTTTTGTTCATTATTCTTTCTATGTTTACGATCTCTAAAAATATATGTAAACTTTTACGTGTAACAGATATTCAGAGGGTTACTAACAGTGTTTGGACAAATCATTCAAGTATCAGTGTTAATAAAACTGTCTTCCAAAGGGGTTGTAAAAAATGGCATGCGACAACACTTTGTCGATATGATCCGGCACACACCGTTTAGCAATACCCCCCGCGTGGAAACTAGCAATTCGCACTTTCTCTCTCTCTCGCGCGCGCGCTCGCGCTTTGTTCACCAGACGGATGCCCCGCCATTTCCAGACGTCTGTGCGGATAGCATCCGATCACTCAATCTGGCGCATGCACACGAATGTGCGAGGACGGGGTCGAGTGGATAGTGTGTTTGAGTGGCTATCACAAAACCTCCTGCGATGACATGTTTTCAGCAGTCACCCCACTGTGTGCCATGTATCTCGCGCTGTGCACGCGCTCACGGGCAAAACACGAAGCGTTTCGCCATAACACAATGACCGAATGTTCGAGGCGCGTAAGGAAAGCCTGGAAAACACCATTGTAGACAATGCGATCATGTGGGTGCAACACCTGACGCTCTGGCATTGCTGCTACTGCTAAACTGCTGCGTCGTGGGACGTCTGATAATTTGACTGACTGTGCAATGAAGGTGTGAATGTCAGACACGAAACCGAGAGGAGAATGGTGTTGGTCTGCTAACCGATTCCGGAGAACACACCAAGTCATGCCGTGCTGAACGATGTAAGGAAGGAGTGTGCACCACGAAATTTCGGCAAATAACTATTAGTTATTATTTTATCTAACCTGTCATTTGAAAAGTTACCGCTTACGCAGTTAGTATCGATTTGACGAGGAAGTCGGTTTAGCAGCCTAAACTGCTCACCGGATTACACGCAATATTGAAAGAAACATTGCCAATCGAAGAGGAGTCGTTTGTTCGAAGTATAATCTCAGTGAGTTCGTGTGACAAAACGATAACATGTGACTACATTTGGCTGTTCCTTCCTGACGGTAGGATGTTAATACTGTGGTTGATTACATTAACCGTGAAACTTTGGTCAAAGATTGTACTAGTTAGCACGTCCGCAATGAAACGATTACGCTGCGTTTCAAAGTCTGAAAAGTAATTGACAGTCAGTGCTGACAACCAGTTTTATAACACAGTTTTGTCTTACTTTTAGCGATCAGGCCCAGTTTAGTCTTAACATAACAGGTTCGCACGGCGTTAGCGATTCATCAAATGAGACATCTCTGGTGCTAGAGGTTTAAATTAAATTGCACTGATAACGGTTTCTAAGGTCGCTTACTGGTATATTACAATGTAATTGGAACACGTAAGCAACCAGTACCCGTAGCTACCAGGCTCATTTTGACCACTGGCTACACTATCTACCCAGCATGTACATTCAGATCCAAGATTCTTGCCATGTGTTGGGACAGTCGGAATCAATCAACTAAAGCCGGCTTTGTGGATTCAGAAACAATTGTTCGTGACCCCTACTCTGTCCCTGATTTAGTGGTCTTTCCAAACCTACTGATTGACTAACCTGCCCACTACCATGTTTGTTTGGGGTAAAAACCAATTCATGTTGTGGCCAATTTAGTGCAAATGAGTTAGTGCGAAATATAATGCATCTCCGCTTTTAGTGTGTTAACTGTCTATCCTATTAGTTTTTGTGAAGTCACTTTCAGTTACACAGTCAGCTACCTAACAAACCAAACAGATTGTCAGAAATGATGAAAGAAATAACAATAACCCAAAGACACAAGCTTTAAATCAGAATTTAAAATCGTACTTAGTCATTTAAGAGATCCTGCTTCAAACACGTCCTTTCTCACCTTCGTGCATCCAGGATTCAAACAATCAGACATTAGATCAGAGGGCTATGCAGGTAGGAACTTGACAGGCAGTAAACAACATTTATCGATACACAGTATGTCTTCCTTCCACTTGTCGCCATAAGGAATTTGTGAGTGTACACAATCATGACATTTAGACTTATTTGATCGGAGGTTCTTGAGAGCTGATGATCACAAACCCAAGTACAAAATGTTGATAGTAGAACTTGCCGATGAAATCAGTTTACCACCTCGAGCAATGCATTGTCTACCATCGGATCATAGTATAGTAAGTTGATACAATAGAATGTATTTGAAATGGTTACCTGTAAACGAAAGAAGGAGCAGGGTCAGTTAATCTCAAGCGGGGACACATTTTTTGAAAATAATGCACGACAGCTTTAAACTGTTTCCGCTAATAAACCTTCAGATGAATGAGCTGTGTCTGACCATGTAATCGTTTCACATACTCCCAAAGACTGGAAAGGGGTTTCCAGTACTTACTATATATGTGGATCAAACGTGTACACCGTGTGTACTGTAGATTTGCCTCGTTCAGAATCATTGTGTTCCTACAGATCCAGAGTGAATGAAGCTATCAGTGTTCTAACAGCAGACCAGTCACGTGACCTTGGATGAGCATCGACGGTATGGATTTTCATCCACCAAACCCCATGTCAATTTTTCATTCATTCATACCCTGTAACCAGATACCAACCGTGCTAGGCGGCCGCTAATTAGGGAGCAAAAGCCCGGGCGAAAGCGATCCACGCATCAATGTGCGTGGAAGGCGTATTGAAAAAATAAACAAGTTCACTTGCAGAAGTTGGATTTGAGAGTGCATGTGTCGAGGGTCCAGGACGACTGAAGCAATAATGTAAAGTTCGGTATATGTCGGAGTCACCTGGAAGACCGGAAGGATTGAGTTGTCCTTTCTTAATCACCCCATCAACGAAAGGAGTTAAGAGGACTTATTGTAAACACACTATCACATAAACCATTCTTCTTAGTATATAGAGAAAGTATAAGAAAATAATGTCACGAATCACTGGTGTGTTCATATACGGACATTCAAGTGAACCGTCAGTGGGGACTACTTGCTATGGTCTATTGGATTAGCTTGTCTTAACGTAATACATCTTGGGGATAGCCTTTATCGAATGGTTCCTAGTAGTATGGAACTACAGACGTTTTCTAAAACGAATGAACTACCGGAGGACAGGGACGAGGTTGAATCTGATATGATGACTGAACGAACGACCGACAATTCTCAGAGGTCACGTGTCCGACGTCTGCCGAGAAGTCAACCGCAAGACGAAACGAGGCCAGCGCGCCTCACGTACAGCGTATGTCTGATCTTTGCAGAGTACGTGTTACTATCCACCTGTACAGTTTTTGTCCAGATGTATATTCGAAGTCTGCATAGTTTTTTTTACAATGAGACCGGATTCTTTATTAAACAAGCCGCCATACACTCTGTCAACTTAGAGTCTACATAATCCAATCATCTTTTGGATAAACACCTTCTGTTTTGGGGTGCAGTCAATTCGCAGTAGTCCTAGTTTTGCTGCTGTGAACGCTCCAGTAACTCGTGATAAAAACATCTGGGTAGCATACACTGTCTCCTCATCCATGTACCTAATTAATATGTAAACTGATCGCGATACTGTTCACTGTTTTTGGGTTATCTTGATCACGTTCAGAAAAAAAATAGAGATAGTTGTGTTGTATATATGACTTCCCACAAACGGAATGACTTCGGATATACGGCTGTTGACTTTTTTCTTGTAATTTTTTGATATGAAACGGAACGTTTGAGTGAGAATTGTTAACGACCGTTTTCGCTTTTGTCTGTTCCTATGTCGCACTATTTTCCTGCAAACTTGTCCACCCAAAATAGTTATAAAAGATTCACTAGTGAGTAGTATTGCAAATTTGTCAAGTATGAAGCATTTGAACCAGCGACAGGCGTCTCATGTCCTTATGCGACAGACGTAGAGAAAGTTGCCTTTAACTTGAGCCCCACGAATGTTTTGTACAATCATTGAAGCCATCCACAAAACCATACTTTCTAACTGCTGGTTGTGCATCTCTGTAAGTCTGTAAGTGTTCGGGTCCACTACTCACGTTGGAAGACTGTGCGGCCACACAGACCATATTCACTGAGTGCACGTGACACAATTCGATCGATCGGAAAGACAAACGGGGGTGTGAGCGATGTGCGTTCACTTCAGGAGTGATCACGTATACCGTGTGTGCATTGGCGTTCGAGGACAAACTGGACAATCGGCAAAAGTGAGATTGGGATGAAATTGGGTCAAAGAGCAATATGGGTAATCAGAAAATCATTTATGGAAAAGATGCTGACAAACAAACTTTTGAATGTTATGTAAGTTTGTATGGAGTATTGGGCATCATGTGATTCTGTACACAATCGATTCTGGCTAAGTTGTACATAATTTTCTTTTTAGCCGGAATGTATGGGAATGAGTCTTATTGATCTGTATCTTTGCAGTAAAGTTTGTGGAACTATCATAAAACAATAAAGTATTTCAGAGCATCGGAGCTGGACTGCATAATGTTGATCTACCAAACATTGGTGGCATGTGATGAGGATTGTTTGCCAGAGTGCCAGAAGCCATTAATACCCTTGAGTGATCCATAAACGATGGCACTGGGGAGGTGGCAGAACAACCAACTGGCATAGGGATGGACATAGGTGAAGTTGGTCGTGGAAAGGGTAATTTACACATGTTTTGCGGAACAACTGCTTGAGCGGTGGAGAAATAGGGCGGTATGGTGTAGCGCAGCTCGGTTTTGCAGTCCGGCCTATTTGGTACCATGCCAGGAGGGACAAATGAGCCAGGACCATAAGCGAGACAGTTTGAAGCCGGTGGGATAAACGAAAGACCTGGGGGTGGATAACTTGGGGATAGATGAGGTGGGACAAATGTTGATCCTGGAGTGGAGTGGAAGCCCGGAACATCAACACCGTTGAGGTGCAGTTCTCTCCCACCTCCAGAGAGATCGTTGTCACTTGTCGTTTGGTAAGACACGGGTGGAGCGGAAAGTGAGCATGGAGAATTGAAAGAAACAGCTACTGCTGCCGCAGCAAGTGCGTTATAAAAGTCCTGAAAAGTTAACACACCGTGATATTAGTCATCTGCCAATAGTAAACATAGACAGTAGAATGCACCCAAACTGAAAATGCTCAAACAAAAATTGTAAAGCTCCGGGAGAGAAATTACTGACATATACTCGCGGATGGGGTACTGGATAAAGAAATTCATCTAGGGTAGACTCACATCTAATCCATCATTGCCGTGATACGTTTAATATATCTAACCACACGACACAATCTTCACATTTCCGAGCTTAGGCTAAGTTAACGAGTGATAATCATATTCTGTATCATTGATACAGCCGGGGTCTAATCAAGTAAGTGGGCGTTGTCACAGTCGGAAGTGATGCAGTATGATTAAGTGAACGAAATCCTAAATGCGGGGCACCAACAATTCACCAACCGAATGGGGATGTGTTGACAACGAAGAAGCAAAATGGGACACAACAGTGTAATATGTGACATCACCTCGTTACCTCTCCCACTGTAACTATATATATATATATCTGTATTATGAAGTGGTAATCTGAAGGTCGTGTAAGATCACAAAGACATGGTTGAAGCATGAGAATCGTCACCTCCAAAAGAGGGTCACAACATAAACATGTGATTGAAAAGTTGAATTAATCGAATTTGATTTGTAATAAACCAATAATGGCGCAACTCAGTTTTTAATATTTGTGTTTCAACAGCAGACCATCAGTAACGACCATATTCTAGGATGCAGTTGGGTTGTAGATATTGAGATGATCCAGAAGGTAAATCTCAGAGATAGAGAACCCTGTTGTTCAAATATCGTCGCTGTGGACAGAAGCTAAAAACTGCCACTGTTTGTGCTGAGTCGAACCGAAGATAGGTAGATTCGCTATCGCAATCCTTATGTGCAGTTTATTTTCCCTAATGGTTACACTTATTGAGTCCATGTTAATTCATGAGCATTTCAAGCTTGCCAACTCTTTCTGGCTATCCTGATCACTTTTGTTGTCCTATGGATCATCTCATTCTCCACGTCCAAAAGCTCGCCAGAATGGAATTAACTAAATCATGACTGATGACCAGTTGTCGAAACGCAAGCATTGAACCAAACTGCTCACTTACATGCCTTATTTCCTAACAATGGAATGGTACAGAATGTGACTATTATCCCCTTGGAACTAAGACTCAAAGTAGACCCGGAAATATCAACAACAGAGTCATGTAAGCGGTGTATGATAAATACAATTACAGAAGGACTGCGAGATAGGCCTACACCTCTGATTAATGTTCCATTCGTGGTTACGTCACTCACTTCCTCTCCGGAGTTCTGTCATCTTTACGATGACTGGTGTTGTACATATCTGATACATTAATACAGTGCCTTCTGATAGGTATTTATGTTTTCAAAAATACGCGAACTCGGAACACAACTTGAAATACCTAAGAATGAGCGGTAGTCACTCAATGACCCGGTTTCCGACCTTATGATTAACAATTTAATCTCACAAGCACGAGGGACGGAGTGCAAGTTCCTGTCCGGAAACACGAGTCTAATGCTTCTTTTCGAAGTGAGTCAGCCGAAGGACTCACGCAACTGTGACGGCTGGGGTCAAGTGAGTGGTGTGCAGTTGGAATAAATAATTAGTTAACGGTAGTTCAACAGTGATAGTAAAGGCTCTGACAGTGTTAAGGATTGTAAGTGAAACATGAGATTAAACGTGCCTTCCAAACTCATCACAAGAACAACCACCAATTTGAAGATATTATTGCTACATTAGTTCGCTGAGGACCCTTTTTCCCTGTGTAACTTACGTGACGTGATGGTGAGAAATTCTTTCAAATCTGTTTACTCTAAACTAATTTTTGTTACCATATGTCAACATTTTGTTTACTGCTATCAGCTGCAAACGTGAAACGCGCAGACCGTACAGATTGAAGAAACGGAGACAGACAATCAGTGGACACTGATGAAATCTCATCAGTTCTTATGTATTCAGACCCCGGGGAAATCCGACAGTTCACTTCAGCCGCTTTGAGAATATGCTTTCAGCTGATCTTTCCGGATTGACATCAGCAGTAAGTTCTTGGTCATATTGGGCAACGTTATCTAAATTATCAAGCTGGGCCAACCTGATGGCATGTTACAATGAGGTGGTTGACAATCGATCGTCTTGGATTTCAAGCAACAGGTCCACTAATATGAAGCTGCTTAATCATCAGTTGTTTCAACCAAGTCGGGGTGCGTTCGACCACTTACTGATGTGGTTGTCGATCGTTATACGCTAAAGCAGCTGCAAACAAACTGACACAACGTAAGAGACAGAAAAGTGAACGAATTGAGATCGCGATTACATAAAACTTTGGTGGCTTGTACTAAGCGCAACTGCGCATTCGCATGCGTACCATTTGTTTACTAAAATTAACCAGCTGATCTACTTTCGAATGTTAGCATAGAAATATATCTTTGTTTTGAGTCATATGTATTGGCTCACTATTCTCGTTCATTTTGTTATAAGCCTGTATGACTTCTTCAAGGTTGTCATGTTCCAGCAAAGTTGTTTTCAGCATTTTTTTAATCTTCCTATCTGACTTTATTAAACAATGTTTTGATCCAGCCATGTTTATATTTTATCCGGAAAAAAATGGAAAACCGATGAGATTGTTGGTTGCGTGTTAACTTGCGGACGATTGAACGCTCTGATTCATCATCCACACGTCTGGACATGCGGACACAATTAAGAAAGTTAAACTGTAGTTCTATTCCGTTTTATGGGATAAAGATAGGTTGGGGTGTAGGTTGTTGAAATGGTTGAAGAGCAGGCCAAACTGCTCCAAATAGGTGATGAGCAAAATGTCTGCACCGTAACGTTTGTACAGTGAAAATTTAACCATCCTATCTGGGACTTTCAATTCAATTATTCCTGGTATCTTCGTTAGTACTGAGTTTAACCAACCACACATAGTCACATCGTGTGTGTACGAGCTCTTTGGAACTGTATAGAACGAATTTAGGGAAGAATAACTAAACAGTGATCGTTATGAAACCGTGAGAACATTTCGGCGTAAAGCCTGTCTACAGAAACTGGTAGAATGTATCTTTTTCCACCATCTCGCTTTGGCACCTCAGTGCATCATTGCATCATGGTTCGCACAAATACCTTAAGGCAGACTGACCTCAGATCATTTAGTTCTCACATTATGACATCTCTCAACTCTGTCATGGAACCGCAGTTCCTAAAACCATCGTACAATTGTCAAACGAACCATCCTCAGAAGTTCACAATCAAGGATAGATCAGAGTTACAAGTTAATCAGTCAGATATATTTGGTAGTTCAGGAAGAAGCCACCTGCTTCTAAATGTTGGAGTGTTAGTTTGTGAACGGACTGCATGCGACGTGAAAAATGTTCGTACGATGTATTAACTGAGTTTATAAAAGAGTAGCCAGCCTGTTCACTATCCTGAATAGCTAATTCAACCAAACATCTTTTGAGACAAGCCAAAAGCTATAACTGTTTTCTGCTTCTCACTTTACAAGCCATGTTTAATATAACTGAGGATTACATCAGTACCAGTTCTATGCACTGGAGCCATCCAGAGTGAATTTATTTTCGTGGTTGAGATTCAGACATTTCCACTCACATGTTTGTAAAACATGAATTTCTACTCATAATAAACAGAGATTAATCTCTCTGTGCTACCGAATGTGGTTTTTATTGGATTTTCTATAACTGTTGTGAAAACGTTCAGCACCGGTGTTGATTTCATATACGAATGAGAAACATTGGTGAGGTGCCTCTCAAACTGGTTTTCAGGCTACAGTGGCACATGTGAGCCATGTACGAAGGTAAACTTCTAGTCTTAGTCAACTGACCGAAGTTTACTATCTCAGACAACAAAAAAGGAAGAAAAACGTCCAATTTATCGATACGAGATCAATCTGGATTCGTCCGATTGGGGTCAAATTAAATGATAATTTCTTTTAGATGAAATCAACACCGGTGCTGAACGTTTTCACAACAGTTATCGAAAATCCAATAAAAACCACATTCGGTAGCACAGAGAGATTAATCTCT
>LOND01003355.1:36078-49785 GCA_014220965.1 Paragonimus kellicotti | reverse complement strand
AGTATCCACTGACAAATAACGGTATGAATTGAACATCATTCACAATTGATCGCAGCTGTCGCATTCCCATAGACTTTCCAGTCGGCCCCTTTCGAAAAGAAGCACTAGACTCGAGTTTCGCTCTCATTAGAGCTCGTCAGTAGTGCATATCCTTGCCACGCCGGGAACTAGAACTCCGGCCACGCTTTCATGAGGCAACCGTGTTGACCACTGCGCCATTGACATCGCATTGGACCCAACTGAATCACCCTCCGTGAACGCTCAGCCCACATTAGCCTATGAGTAAAGTCCGGATTGCCCGATCACCCCGAGAGTTGATACAGTAACTGTTTTGTTGGCTCCAATCGATAACTCCTCGACGGGGACTTCTCTCCAAGTTGAAATCAGGAAATCAGTAAATTACTAAATGATACTTGCTTACCAGTAAGTAGCGGGGATTTGAGTTTCTCACATAAATGAAACATCTGGCACAATTGATTGCGGCTGTCACCATCGATTACAGCATCATCCAGACCGGACGGCTGACACGTGATGTACGCAGTAAGAGGGCGAGACTAACGACTACAAGTTTGCACTAGGGTTTTCAACATCATTCAAAAGTTTTGTTACACTGATTAAAGAAAACGTTACGAGCAAGTGTAACCTCACGTTTCAAACTCAGGCGTGGCTAGTTCCCTTCAAGTCGTCATTCGGGTGGTCTTCCTTAGAATGTTATACTCGGAACCATATTAACACAGAAACAGAGGTCACGTAGGGTTTGCCGTACCAAGGTCAACCTGCGTTCGTCTGAACTGATTGGTCGAATTCCTTTGCCCATTAAGTGGGGTGAGACTGATGTAGATAAGGCGCGTCTGTGTCTGGTGTTATTTATCAAACCACGCCACACTGCAGACGGGGTTTGTTATCATTGCGGTTAATGCAGTTCGACCTAACACAACACGTTCCACGTGACCTCTGTATCTTTGTTAATAAGATTTCGATTACAACACTCCTGAGGAAGGCCACCCGAGGTGGTTGAAACGTTGAGTAGAACAATCTGCGCGTAAAGTTGTGCTTTTCTCAGTTCATTTATTAAAAAACATGCTAAACGCGAAGCCCAAACTGTTTAACTTCATTCGTACTAGATTTGATGGTCATAGTATGCAGGAATGTTAATTGACATTGACCATTTTCAAAATCCGTTTACTCACCTCACCTGGCCGAGAAAACGGATAAGTTCACATCACCGATGACTGTAAGAAATAGAGACGAATAGCTTCTTGTTTTCATACCGTGAATATGGTAAGACCCTCCGTTTTCTTCAGTTATTATGCTGCTCAACTCAGACAGCGAGTTTTCACTGTGTTATCGCTAAACATATTCATTAAAAGCATGATTGGCGAGTCATAATTTGATTTTATCCGGTCAAGCCACATAACTTACTGACTAGACTACCAAATACGATGATTCATTAAACACGTTAATTATTTCGCTTATATTCTAAGAGCAAATTAGATCAGTAGAAACTAGAGGATTTGTTGATGTAACTTGAACGTCATCCGGAATAAAGCTAGGGTTTTTGCCCACCTATACGCAGCGATCAACACAATAGCCTGACAAGCCTTTAGCCGGAGTTCAGATCCCGGTCATATAAACAATATTCACTACTGACGAGCTTTACTAAGAACGAAACTCGGGGCTAGAGTTTCTTTACAAAAGGGGCAGGTCGCAATGTCAATGCAAACGTGATTAACTGCGATCGAGTGTGGCTAATGCTCAGTTTATATGAACCATATCCACTATTACATATCAGTACTAAAAACGTCGCTTAACAAGTTTCCAGGGAGTTCAGTAATTTCAACTTGATATAAAGTCCTAATCTTGTGGCTGTTGATTGGAGTTAACAGTATAGTTGCCGCGCCCTTTTAAAGACGATTGGGAAAACTGCACATTATTCACAAACGAGCATAGTTGAGTGTTCAGATGAGTATTCGGTTGTGTCAACTGTGAAGTTTGTGGAGCAGTGATCTGCACAACTGCCACACGAGAAGGTGAACCGGAGTTCAAACCTGGTTACAACGCTACTAACAAGCTTAAATAAGAACGAAATTCTGGTATACTGCTCCTTTAAAGAGGTAGTTGGCTTCAAACTTCGTGTGGAAATACGAAAAACCGCGACCGATTGTGCGTGAAATTCCGTTTGTAAAATGATTGTGTTGGTTACCGACAACATTCGTAATGTTTCGATGGATCACTAGCACTAAGCCCTGGATTTTTGTCGGTGGGACATTCGGCCTATCTTTCTCACTCTAGTAAATGAACCCACCCAATGTGAGTCAACCCTCCAAGAATAGAAAATGATGTTTGGACGATGATATTACCTCAGGTTGCGCGTAGTTTGTATTTTCATGGTCACTGGCGTCCATAATAATAACCCAGGATCGGGACCACGTTCGTCTAACCCGAACTTTTGCAGTCGTCACACAAAGATCACTTTTTTGGACGTACATCATCGACGTTTTTGTCTGTACAGCCGTTGTTCAATCATCCAGTCAGTTCGCATTGCGAACGTGTGTTCCTAATAGTGTACTGAGGACGAATATTCTCGTGAGCAGTTAAGCAAAAGCAGTTATTTAGGTACTGAAGCAACCGGGATGAAATACGAGAAAGAACGCTGGCAAGAAATGGTAGTTTCTATACACTGGACACTGACAACTGCGGTTTCCCTGGATTATTGTTACGTGCAAATAAGTGTTTGCGTTTTAAATTGTGTTGAAACATCCCCAGTACCCAGTTTCTGAATAAACAGTCCTTGTGCCACCCATGTTCCTGGATCACGATGGTAGGTTAGGAGCCCAAGATTTTTGTGAACGTCTACAGATTTTTGACGCAGATAGTGCAGACGCATCAGCAGGTCTATGGAGCACTAAAAATAAATTGATGCATTTTTTCACATCATATGTATTTATGTTTAGCTGATATTTACGAAGCTCAGCAACGTACACACGGAACTCATGATCTATTCAAACTTTTTTTTCACACGTGGTCAATGCACAGGTTGGAATGAAAATCCCCAAATGCGACCCAACTTCATTGAACTGTTCGGCTGTTTTAATGAATTCAAAAAAAATCCGGATGTTTACCTACATTCTAGGGTGAGTATTGTTATATGTAAACAATTGTTCCAAGTTTAATAATGAATTCCCTGGCTCAAATTGGGTACACGACGTACGACTGTGTACAGAAATAGGAATGTTTATCCCCTGAAAATGAACAACTGCCTTAACTGTCCACAATGCTCCCTTCCTATGGAGATCCATCCCGAACTACACACCTCCACTGGACAGAAAACCACCATCTGTCCAGAAGATTTCTACCCTGAACGTGTAGGTATACTCAATAATATTCCTTTAGGTTGAGCGCCGTTTTCTTACAACCGTACTACCTTAACAACAGTGTGGCTGAAACTATCCGCAGGGAGCAAATGCTCACGTAGGTAGACCGTTAATATGTGAGGTTGTAATATATTCTGAATGGTAATGGACGGTATATTTTAGAAGGCATAAAATATGCCAATTTTGCTGTAGGAAGTGATTTTGTTTTATTATGTTAAAAATGCCTATTAAGGACGCTAGCAACGATTGAATGAGTGAACGTGCAAAGTATGAGTTGTGAATCATTTTTCTTCAACTTGTGCATTCAATAATCCATGAAATAGTTGCTGACAGCTGACTTAAAATGAGAACAACATCGTGGGCCAGTAGATACGACTGCAAGGGGCGATTTCCAGGTATGAAGTGAGCCTTAGTCTGTGTAATCGAGCATGAGCAGATTTGAAGATATGGTATCAAGTAATTTGGTAAACTGACGGAGTTGGATGAACTCCCTAGTACGCGGAACCTCGTATGCTTTCCAGAGAGAACCCTATAGTCACAACGCCACGACCTATGGTTGGACGCACTGACGTCTATGCTCGACAGTCAGCCTACGTGCACCCTATAGTCACAACGATACCACTGGAATACTGTCAGATATTCACAGATCTCACATTTTATCGCTGTTTCAAGGCGCATTTTACTCCCTACGGATAATTTTCAGCAACAACGTGCAATTATCGCAGTGATAACACTATTGGTACATCTTTTTGACTGTCACCGATGTAACGTTATCAACCGCTCGAGTTATATCACACTTGTGTAGCCAAATGAATGTGTCAAGAATTATTCGGTGACCTCGGAAGACGGGTACTTTTAAGAATAGGCCAATATTCGATTGTTGTTCTCAGTTTTTCCAAATGGTAACGTTAGGTCAGCCATCCGGAATTGAGCATTCTCTACCTAGACCAATCTATTCAAATTCGAAGGACAATGTGGTGTTTACATGTATGTACATACTGGCTTACTCTTGTTGCAAGAATAAGAGCAAGCCCGAAAACTATGTAATATTGTGGTGGATTATAAAGCAGGAGGTGCGAGTATTCCAACACTTGGCGGAATACCTCAACGCGGGGGGAGGTACGTCCAAAAGCCCACAGCGAGCAGATCGGGGACAACGTGGGCGACCGGATGAGTCATCGCTCGACTGGATCGGACCAACGGGCGAGGCATGGCAGGCAAAATAGATGGATGACCTGATCGGGGGCGCCGTTATTCCAACATCTCGACACGGCCGCGGAATACAGTCAAAGCCCACAGTGGATAGATGCGGACAACACGAGCGACCGGACGAGCCATCGCTCAACAAGATCGGACTAACGGACGAGGAGTGGCAGGCGGAAAACCCCCCGGTAGAAGGCGCCGATCACACACAAACCGGGCAGAAGTGCACACGACGTGTGAGCGGAAACCGGGGCGTGTTGTGGACTGGAATGATGACTCATAAACGCGAGCGCATGCGTAGCATGGTAACTAGCGTGTTGGACAATAAAGATTGTGCTTTATTGGACGCCTTCTCGCTACAATGTGATGTTGCTACACGATTAAGTGTTTAGTTGAGACCGTGGTGGAATAAGAAAGACTATACATATTTGTCGTCCTAATACACTCAGGAAGAACATATCCCTCAGTGAAAAATCAAGGCGAATGACTCATATGAGGAAAACTGAGATCGGATATTCGTGCGGAGAAGACACATTCAATTGCCACTCAGTCGGCACTCACGGGCTAGGGGGTGCATGGGGTTATGTTCAGGCAGAAGGTTATGCATCCATGTCTGGGCGCTTTTCATTGTTTCATTTGGTTCCTAGCCGCCCGCACAAATAACTCATCAGTCACAGGAACGTTGTTTCAAATACACAAAAAAACTGCGCAAAGATAAGAACTGTGCGATCAGCAAGCAGGTAGTCGATAAAGGAATCTGTCTGTTAGCAATCCAGTTTCGTGCTTTATTATGTGAAATGAACTATCTGATTGATAGGACACAATCCTCATCTGAACCATTCATAGAAGCGGTTCCATCTACACTGAGGACACCTCTGAGCAAATAATTTTCGTCTATCCTAAAATTGTTCGCCTAGGATTACTGCAGTAATAAGTACCTATATTGAACCTGCTATAAAATGATTACCACAAATCTTTACTCTACTTCAGATGGATGAATAAGCACATTTTGAACACTGAATACGAAACTGTTGAAACTCATACGTTATGTGAAATAAAACAAATCATGCATTTTCTTCAACGTTCATGAGAGTTCGTTCCGGTATACATGTGTTCACTTCCTCTGTATTGTTGCACTAACTGTTATACAGCTGATCTGTATCGAAAAATAATGCATTCTCACACTGTTACGCAGCAAACGTCAGGACCTCTGAAATGGTGATTGGTCAGTGTTTAGGTTTACTGTTAATTCAGAGCAATTAGGTTTGTTTCATATTGTTCAGCGCGGCTTAAGGAAAGAGGGTATTCCAGTAGCTTCCTCGAAAGAAGCCATTATTAATTAAGCATTATCCGTTTCTTGTTTCCCCTTAGGCTTCTAGCAGCATGACAACGGTGGATCTAGACAGCAGCGTTGGGGGAGTTACTCGCAGTCGGCTGACCATCTACCCGAGTTCACAGCTGTCAACAGAAAGGCAAGATCCACGTCCTTTGTCTGAGATCTCCGCTAACGATAAAACTTCTCCCACACCGATCCGCCTTTATGGGTGGGGAAATGTGGCTACTTCTGGCAACGGGCCGTCTACTTCCAGTCGACGCTTTGATCCACGTCGGCGGATGCGATGCAGTGTGCCTACTCCACAGACACACAGTTTGCAAGCAGGGAAATTTGTGAAGTTCCAACAACACAAACGTCGCAGCATTGGTAGTCGTGCAGACACCAATACATTGTCCACATCTTTGAGTATGACTTCATCCGGGATGAGTGATCATTGGAGTCATTCGACGTTTCCTCATCATAGTCATCCAACACTGGTAGAAGCAAAAGAAGGAAATGCGGCCGTAGCAGACACAAGACAAACGATGGTGCTTCGCTCCGGTGATCCAACATGCTTATCAAGGCCGTTCAATCAAGGAGATGGTTTTAACACAGAATCCTGGGCTAGCAGTGGACAACCTCTATTATTTAGTGATCAAGACAGTTCTATGAGTCAATTAATGCTGTCTAACTTTGGGTACACTAGCAGTGATAGCCACAGCAGCATGCTTAATCGGTTGGCTGGAACTTCTACCCTAACATCAACTATGCAATTGCCTAACGACCAAGAAAATTGTCAAATGCAGCAGGCACCTGAACCATGTCGATCTAACGAACTAGATCGACAGCCAAGTGTGCCATGTCCAAACACGCCAGAAGACCGTGGACTTCGTAATGCAATACCAGCGGACTTCGAACTGGAAGCAGCAGCTGGTTATGTGTGGCCACAATGGCCTTCAGCACTTACGGCTACTGAACAAATGAATGCTGATACGTACCTTTCTGACTGCCCACAACTTGACTTAAATCATCAGTTGGATGAGGGAAGTGAGGAGCATTTGCTATCTCTTAATCGCCAGCTTTGGCTTCGGCGGAATGCAAGACAAAGACAGTACTATCAACGACAATCACAACTTCGCCGATCCGCTATTGGCACAAATCTACCAGAACAAATCACCGAAGAAACAGTGGAAGAAGCAACTAGCTGGCAGCAGCCCGGTGACAACCCGTTGTTCAATGAAAGTGACGCTGAAGAAACCGGCGATCGATACTGTCCAGATCCTACATCCATCAATGGAGTCAGTTAGTTGTGAGTGTAATGCTAAGCGTTTTATAGATCGTTAAATGTTGGACACGGTAAACATGCTCATTCCAACGTCTTTTTTCTATATCCTGCTTACAAAATGACCAAAAAATCTATCGTGGTTGATCCAGGATCTCTGTATAGCTTACATTATGCTCAAATGTCTTTCATTTCTTACGCACATCTATATGCTCTGTAAACTATGAAATACGCATTATTTCAACATATTGCTTCATTATTTTTCAACTGTTTTATATCAATAGTATACCTTTTGCTATAGATAACTTATGGAAGAATATGTACATTGGTTGTGATTTAACTAACTAACTGCATAACATACTCAACTGCGCTCAGACTATTGCTATAACAGTTGTGTTTCTTATCGTGACTGTTTAACAGCAGACTATAAAATCAGTGTTCAGGTGTGAAGACGTCACGTAACGTCAAGTTCAACCTCCGCTTACTCCGGAAAGTCATTTTGAGAGGAATGGTTAAATGTGTCGGATCTGCATTGAATGTTCAAATCTTCGTGTGTGGATGGTAAGAACGGTGGAACAAGTTAACAGCTTGGATTTATAAACTTTAAACCCGGTAAAGTTCTGCACGTGCATGTAGGTGTAGAACCGCAGAACCTTGCAGAAGTTCTGTCAGTTGAGTACCAAACACGTTTTGATATGCTGGCATCGGGTTAATTGAATGGAGATGCCCTTTTTGTAGGCTGCGGTCTTGGAACTAGGTACTAACTACCAAACCATACTTCTGCGCTGAGGCGACTCCAAGTTAATAACTGGAGCCAACAATAGTGTGTCAGCACCAGAAGAACCAAGCCGTGAAACGAACTCAAATTACTTATGGTTTCGGCTTGTTGAATAGTTGCTAATGGACAACCTTTTCTTACGGGTTAATCGCCTCTCATAGGTCCACACTTGGCTAAATTCCTTGATGAGAATTTAGTTGGTGAGTTACGATGCGTTGATTCCTCGGACGTAATGCCAGCGATAAATTTCCTATAATCTTCGCATGTGCGACAGTATTTAATACAGTATTTAGCCTCCTGGGCTCCCGGTAGACCTGGAAAGGAAATATCACCATCCTCTATCTATTCAACAATTAGTTGTACGGCTCGCGACTGAAATATTTATTTGGCTTTTCTGGAATAAGCGACAGTCATATCCAACAGTCATCAAGATGAAACAAAATTGACGAACGGAGTATTTGTCCCAACCCAGACCTGCAGCTTTAAACAGCCCCTGGTATGCTCGGAAAGTTACGGAACCAAGAATTGTCGCAGCATTAACCATGGCCGGATGCGAATAAAACTTGAGAAAAAAGATAATCCACTTCAGCAGTACAACTCAGTGCGGTCATATCGGTCATAAAAGCATCCCCTCCAGTCAGGTCCGGTATACGTGTATGCCTACGCGGTTGATGTTTTCTCTAGTGTCCACTTTTCGTTCACTCACAAAAACTTGAAACAAGACGAAAACAGCAATTACGTTCAGAACATTTAAATCTCTTAATGGATTCCACGCACTAAACTTTACATTTTGTTGCATAACGCAGTCACCTCAACCATTTGTGGTTCGCTTCCAATTAGCGGTTAACAAGAAAGATCGATATTTCGCCCGTCCATTTTGATGGAACACCAGAGGCGATTATTTGTGACAAAAGGCGGAATGGCCACTAGCCAAGGACGGGAGGTTAAGGGTTTACGTTGGATGTTAAGGGATCATCCCTGTCACCCAAATGACAAGAAACACAGCAACGAATCCGCCAACCAAAGAATGATTTCTACTCTGACAGTTCATGGTGCTATTGCGCAATCGCAACCCTAGGCTGTTGGCGTTCTCCGAGGCATTGTTGATCAAGCGTCACGCACCGGCCCTCTGTTGGCAAAAGGTGCTGACGCAATCAATTTCGTTACCGTGGCAGTGAACCCTGATTGCACCCATGTGATGTTCGTTCATTTCATTGTTTTGTCGCTACGCCCTTAACCTATATAACCGAATGTTTTATGTAATCGACTGATGAGAATAAACGAAATGCTTGCATCTCGCAATGTATGTCTTTTTGCCGTCTTGATGAACTGGATAGAGGGAACTCAATGTTTCAGAGTTCTTAAGAATCAACAACTGCTCTTGTTGTCGTTGGTTGTGGAGCAACACTGGCAACTACATCGCGTACAACTATCATTCAGCTGTCGTCACTGTTCGCAGGGAAGCTTGGAACTTGCAAACGGTTGGTCCCAGTGACCACCAGCGAAGTGGTGGACAGCTGTTTCGACCTAGTTGGGTCTCATCAGCACCACGCACGCCGGAGAATCGAACCCACGACCCGTGAATAAGTGGCAGATTGTAGTTCAAGCACTTATCCACTAGACCACGGGGTCACGGTCACCGGGGTTGCAGGAAGGTATGTGAATTAGTTTCCTTAGCCGTTGCGCTTCGTTTTGCTCGTAGGACTACAATCTGCCACTTATTCACGGGTCGTGGGTTCGATTCTCCGGCGTGCGTGGTGCTGATGAGACCCAACTAGGTCGAAACAGCTGTCCACCACTTCGCTGGTGGTCACTGGGACCAACCGTTTGCAAAACCCTTTCTCAACCCATTCTGGGACTGTGGTCGATGCTTGCTCGTTTGCAGGCCAACCACAAAACGGCTGATCGATTTCAGCCTATGAGCAAAAGGAAGCGCAACGGCTAAGGAAACTAAGCTTGGAACTTATCCAACTAATCCAGCTTACGTTCACATGCAACTAAGCTATATTTTCCGTTTTCAAAAGCCGTCTCTATCTTCCCAGTTAGGTATCGTTTTGATGGCCACTTCCAGAAGAACGCTAGTAACCAAAAGATTTCCAGTAACGTTGGATCCACCTTATCAGACCCTGCTGATTAGTGTTTAGCCTGATAGCAGTTCACTGCTTCAATAGTGCACCCACTCGTTTTCCATATGCTTGTCAGATCAGTTAACACTTGAGCGACCAAGAGTAATTCCTACTGACATCAAATAATTGTTGGATAACCTTTATTGCCAATAAAATACCACTGTCAGCTGACAGTTTACAACAAGTATCGTTGACACAATGGATATTTGATGAACATTTTCGTTTCAATCCTACCTTCACTTACATCATGTTTGTTGCAAGTGCTCTACCAACTGTCAAGTTCTCGTTATCTGTAGGTTGTGACCACTACGTCGGCGACGGGTTGTGTGGACCTGATTGTAAACCACCTGCATAGCTTAAGTTTCGTTAGTTTCATTCACTGTGGTGACTTCAGTTCAAGCCAGTTCCACAACACGTCTGAATTTGCAGATTCAGAGTTCGACTTTGCTCACATCAGCCAGTCAAGGCGTAAGAATACGGGCGATCAATTTTTACCTGGGCATGCAGTGGACAGGTATATTCCGCTGCCGAGCCCTCAAACTGACGAACATGGGCTACTGGAGCTCCCTCACGAAGGGTCAGGTTACATCGAAGTGGTCGTTTCCGCTGAAGCGTTTCTCAAGCAGGGGATGGAGTCAGATGATTTGATTGACAGCGCTCCAAATTAAAAGTCCTGCAAGGCATCATTTCAGAAAAACAGGAGAAATAATAACGGATAAAACAACGCATTTTTTGCGTTTAGCTATCCGTATTATGTGCTGATGAAGGTCGCCTGGGTGTGAATGACGCGTTGCCAGTTTGGATTGATCTAATTTGTGGCTAGGGCACCGAGCCTAAACCTCTGCTGCCTAAAACTTGTGAGCAGAAGTAAACGGACCGTTAGCATTTGGTTAATCCGCAATGTTCTAGTGGTAGTAATTTGTGAATCTAGGTGCGATTCAAATGGAACCTTTTGTAGAAATCTAGACTCGGAACTCACGTCCGTACACCCGAGCTGTGGGGTAGCCACACAGTAGCCCAGATTGTGGACAGACCCGATGGACGTTGTCACAATCAGTGCAGCTGAGTGCCTGTGACTGTCATCCCATGTGAGCCTAGACAATTAGCGTGCACATTACGTAAGCCTCTGCGAGATCGCAGTTTAAAAGGCAATGTGAACAGTCGTTGACCGATCAATCAGCATACGGTAGCGTGGCCGACAACATCACTAATGCTGTACAAAACCTCGCGTAATCCTGTGGCAACCGCACATGGTTGGGGAGCGAGAACGTGCGTTTATGACGCATCTCGGGTTCAGACTTTTCTAAAAACACTTCAAGTTGTATCTAGTGCAGTATGCTAATTCCGCCAGTACATCATCTCTGCGACGTTTACCAAAGCTCAACAGCGATCGGTCGTGACTGGTGCAAGCAGTGATCGAAACATATGACCCCGTCTGTGAACGCCATCATTTTAGTCTGTGGTCGTACTGTCAACGGTTCGTGATACCTCACCCATGTCCACATAAACATCCAGCAACTCTGGTGCAAAAATCGGTGCAGTGAGTGTAACCTCAGAAGAAATCACACTGTACGATCCCCCCGGACAGTCGAAGTTGCTCCAGTGGACTGATTTTTCGGACATTATCATCAGGAATGAAAAATTGCCGTCATCTTAGAGCCGACTCATATTCAGCCACATATCAAAACAAGCGAAACATCCTGCTTTCAGAAACTACGAGATCTTATCGTACAACCTGTGCTGATTATCCGAAGTGAACTTCAGTAAGAGTTAGTACGGAAAGTGCTTATGCCACTGAATATTTCCCCGATACGATCGAGGTAGCATATGAACTACAAATCGCTACAACCAACCGAAAATTAGGAACAAGAAGTACGAATGACAGGTAGAGTTATATTTATGTTTTGTCTCTAGCCAAACTTTGAATCTGCAGTTCACCTGTCTCAGTTTGTACTAGCTGGAATACATAGAATGCGCAAATATCCAAATGTGCAATTGGATGCACGACGGTTCATGCTGGAAAAGGACATACAACTGGCGCACAGTGTCATGGAATCAGCCCGAATTGAGAGGATGCACAAGGTAGACATTTAACAGACGTAGGTAACCAAACGTCTAAAGACCTATAAAATGAAATTTAATTGCTGCACATCCATTTCCACCGTCTACATCTCTGCCTCTAGTACGAGCAGTAGAATTCTAAAACCGTATGTCCGGTCCAGCTGAATCCAGTGTCTTGACGGTATACGGTCAACTTTGGGGGATAGAAGTTCCTGCGATAGCTTTGATTTTGAAAGTGCAGATGTTCATTGAGGTAGACTTCTAACTCTGAAGAAATCGCAAACCAGCAAATTAACTGAGACACATCTTGAAGACGTTTGATCACCATAATTAAAAGGTTCACCTGACTTAGTACGGTCTAGAGGATAAAATATTACACTATTTTGTAAAACGTAAATTTTTAAAGTTTAGTGTACTGCAATCACAATTTAAAGTGATGAACAACATCAGTCATACGGCAACTGATTCAAGCCTGGCTACTGATACTTCTGCTGTTTAGGTTTGGCAGCCTGAAAATATCAATCCACATTCGAACTTGGGTTGCATGAGAGCAAATGTGTGATAGTTAGCCCTCTGGGAAAATAACCAATGAGGTGAAATGACAATCAGATGGTCTAAATGGATCTTTAGAGTATAATTTTACGATGAAAGGGCTGACCACCTTTTATCACAAACAGACAGCAATCTTTAGCGCGTTAAGAAAAACCTCAGACAAAACGTGGTAAATTTTAAAATTTTCCACCGTGTCATAACTGATAGATCTAAAAATATCAGGAACGAACTTAATTTGATGCAGTTATGTAGTAACTGTACTTCGGCATATAACTAGAATAGTAGGTATCGAGTTGTACACTGATATCGCACTTAGGATTAGATGGAATTTAGCTAAGTGGAGTAGCGGCAGCAAAAACGGAAGTCTGGTCGATCATAACTAGTACTAAACGAAACGAGGCATCAAACATTAACGAAAGTGCCGTTACTGACCATTAATACAATGTGTTGTACAATAGGTGACTGTGGCCCGAAAGAGTTGTATCCACATCAGTACAACACACGGCATCTCAGTTGGTCCACTGTACTAGTGGTCCAGGCTGATGCCTCATGATCCTGCCAGCAGGTCGTAGGTGCCCGCAACCTATATTTTCGAGCCAGATTTTCATTTCGATGGAGCAGAACCTTTCAGTAGTCAGAACACATGGGGTCCCTCGCTATTGATGCATTTCCGCATGATTTTGACAATGAACAGTCTAGTCGGGTCCTGGTCAAAAGTTCTTCGGACCATTTGATAACTAAACCAGTTAGCAGTTAGCGGTAGTTGTTAAGAAGTGGTCGGAATTACTCAGAGCGTATAGTTTACCACGGCATTCAATTTTTAGGTCATGGAGCCTAGCCTCTAGGTCGGAATTTGACTTCGTGCGGACAACCATCACAATGTGCGACCTGGTTCATGATGTTAGCACTAATCTCTGACCGTCAGCGCATCTATCCTGTGATAGAATCCATCTTCCAATCCTCACGTAGCTTTTACGGAAGTCATTTAACATTATTTTCCAAACAGAAGGTGATAT
>LOND01003355.1:23948-35758 GCA_014220965.1 Paragonimus kellicotti | reverse complement strand
TAACGGTGAGCCCTTCCGCGTTGAGGTATTCCGCCAAGTGTTGGAATACTCTCACCTCCGGCTTGATAATCCACCACAATATGACTCGTCCACCTAGGTGGTACTTCACATTGTCTGGTTGCCTAAAGAGCTCTTTTTGTGATTGCCATTCACTACTGAGTGTCAGTAGCTTGCTCAAGTAATATTACCAGTGTATTTGTCAAGTGTTCCGCGGGACACGGACTAGGTTGGAGAATAAAATGCAGTGTTCAGGAGGCAGCTAACGTTGGGAGTCCGCGACGTAAATTCAGCCTACGGAAATGCAGCTATCTCGCCGATGAACAGCAACTTAGTTGCAAGCTGCCAACTTATGCACGATCAGTGGAGCATCGCGGCTTGAAAACAGATTTGTTGGGGATGGGGAAATACTGGATATATATGTATATATATTACACCGGTGTGCATGGAGGTTTAAGATGCGAGCGCTACTCACCCTCTATTTCTCGTCATCTCACTAGCATCTTAACCAAAATGGTTATCCTACCTCGGACTCCAGCTAGGAATTCAGAAACGTTCTATCAAAGCAAGCCCCGAACGACAGTCATAGGCCGACAACGAGACTGCCGCTTCGCACCTAGCCTGCCGCTCAAAAACAAGGCGCGGCATGACAGGCGGTGAGTTTGGATTCGTGAGGTGTGACCGTCAACGACATTTGTGAGACAAGGTCATTGTGCTCAGAGTTCAACAAAGTCTGTGCGTTCCGGAGACACGTCGACAAACTTCCTCACTGCTGACGCGGTGCCTCCATCACAAGTTGTTATTGCTTCTGAAACGTCAACAATCGAAAATGATCACTCTGTTAACACCCTCCACACGAATAATTCAGGTTTTGCAGTTGTAGAATAAGACCGCTCGTACAGTGTTATCATACACTCGGACGTTCACTCAAAGACTGGGACCATGAAGGCAATACATACGGTTGGTGGTCTCATCGAACGTTCAACCAGACCTGATACAACTCTCAAGATAGTGCACTTCTCGACTATCTCCAACGACTCATGATCAATGAGTAAAACCAGCACAACTTCAAATCGTTCTGGCGAAAATATCTTGCACTTAGAAGTTGCAAGGACTAACCCAAACTGACATTCCGAAACCACTAGTCTGCCTAAAGTGTCCTGAGCTCTCTGTTGAAACCCTGGGGATTAAAACAATGTTGTCTGCCTATTCTTTTTTCTCGGAATCGTGAGCCTGTAAGTAATTCCGCAACACCATATTAGCAACCTGTCAGAGAGCGCTGCAGGATTTCGTCAATTGCTAACTTGAGAAGATGGGAAGCTGAACGGTGGTGTTGCACCCCACTTGAGATGTTCACATTCGACGATCACCTACTGCAAGCCTTAACCCAGACCGGCATCTTTAAGCAGATGGTGTTCTAGAATGTTCACGCACTTCTTGAACACACCTTTTCTAGAAAGACAATTCCGGAGGACAGCTCTGATAGTAGAAATAAAGGCCCCTCTTAGGTCTAAAATAGTAACAATTATGGGCCTTCTACAGGAACGGCAGGGTTCAGGCGTTGGACATGGTGTGATATTGTAATCAGTGCAGCCACGACCACAGAAAAACCCAGCATGCTCCTAGCCGATATTTTGTTTGAACTTTGAACTTAGCCTAAAGTGTGCGGCGTCTGCAAACAGTTTGGGTGGAGCAGGAAACCGTTTAATCCATGGTTGCTTGGCAGACGAACTACGTGAGCTTTTTTGAAACATGGGGAACGCTTTCACTGGTCCAGAGTTTTCAGATAAAAACACTCAGCCCTCTGACTAAGACTGGGTCTACGTCCATAAAAATGTAGGAGGAAGTTCGTCTAGGCCAGGTGCTTTGTGACGTTTCAGTAACGTGAGCTCAAATGATTTTTCTGTTTCCTAACGCATAAAAACGTCAACAGACCAGTCAGCATAAAGGTTACCCGGAGATGTGGTCTGCCGAGCGAGTGGTTATTTGCACCGTTGTTGGAAATGTTCAAACCTGTGTTCTGAGTGTCGTTACAGGTTATGAATAGCCTCACCATCGGCTTCACAGACTGCCCCACTGCCACCTGGTTTCATGGTACTCGTTGCTCGAATAAGCTGAATAACTTTTCCAGAGTTCTTCGTAGCAGCCTCTCGTTTCCTGTCGACAACGCGTTGTGTCTACCAGATATTGCGATCCTTTCGTATTTGATTCCGGAGCTTCAACCGAGTAGCCTTGCGAACTGAATCGTACTTGCTAGTGGATGGAATATTTTGGCGAGTGTCCAGTTTGAGTGATCACATAGAAATGCATGCTAATTCAATACACACTACAGGGTCAAATACTGAATAATGATGAGGAACCAGGATTCGAAAAATAAATGCGCAGTCTGAAAACTGCCCGAACCACCACCAGGTCTTATATCTGCATCTGAGCGTACCCCTCCTAAGTTTTTTTTCGGCGGTCTGGAAGTGCGCATCATCTCGCTCAATTATGGCCTCAAGTCCAGCCTCCAGCACATCCGTGACTAACCACTTGTATATTAAGGGCGAGAACGGCACTGATGTCGGACGATCCAGGATACATCGTATGAGACCATACAGAACCGTATCATTCGTGTGAGTGCATGTCCAGCCGTTCATCGCTTCAGCTAAAGGCATCATTTGACTCTCAGTGGAGGAATTCGAGATAAAGCAGAAAAATTCTTGCACGCAGCCTACTATTCATCGTACATTGTCCAGACTCTTAGATGTCTCAAGGGGTATGGCTAGACATCACGTTGAATCCGGTAGGTACCGATCAGCTTCAACTTTCACTCCAAGAAATTCCAATTTGTTGATTCGGATGATGTATTCTGTTAGTTTGATTGACACGCTGACCTCGGTAAAGCTTTGGATCACTGTTAATTTTTACCAGTCACGCTCTTTCTTCGAATTCACGACAAGTGCGTAACACACGAGCGTGCCGGACAGACCAGCAGAATCCCGTCAAAAATATTTCGGAACAATCACGGCAAGGCAGTACAGTCTAAGCGGAAGAAAGTTATATTAATAGTAACCAATGGCATAATAAGGGTTGCTAACTTCTACACTTCGGGCCCCGTGGTAGTTTGCAAATATATAATGATGGGATCAGTTTTGACACAAAACTGTCTATTATGCGACAATGTCTTGCTGTAACTA
Source organism: Paragonimus kellicotti (assembly GCA_014220965.1). Lineage (NCBI taxonomy): Eukaryota > Metazoa > Platyhelminthes > Trematoda > Plagiorchiida > Troglotrematidae > Paragonimus > Paragonimus kellicotti. The sequence continues at coordinate 32,582 of LOND01003355.1, read as the reverse complement.
CCGCAGCCTTGGGTTCAAGGCCATTCAGTAGTTGCCGCGGCTCACTGGAGTTGTACAATCACCATTCACTTGCGACCACAATCGGAGTGGTTCATGCGGACGATTGTGCTTTCCTTCTCCGTCTGCCCACGGGCGATAAAATATTCACTCTCTGTAAACATAGAACAGAGTCTTGTGTTACAAAAAGGCCAGTTCATCCTCTGTTAGACTGACTTTCACGTCACTGCGTTCCAGGAGTAGCGAACAAACATCTGACGAAGTCTAGATTGCACCACCTCTGGTTTGTTCCCATCAGGTATGTTAGCTCTAAGGAAGTATCTGGTCGTCTCACAACCTTTAATCCAGAAATCTCTGGACTCGTCTGAGATACCAGAAAGCGAACGTTCGTCACTGCATTCTAACTGCGTGAAAACTCTAACTTCGTTTCAAATGAAGAATCAGAATGATGGACCCGCCGTTCCCCATGGAACGATGAAACTAGGTTGCTTCCTGAACTGAAATATGAGGCGTCGGTGAATGAACTAGTGCGCTTTGAACGTCACTTTCTGTGCACTAGTATTGACCACGGGGGACGATTCCAGAGCAAGGCCGCATGATTCCGTGAACTATGTGACCCCGTTGAAAAACCTGGCGCCCTTTGATGGGCTTCTCAAACAAGACGTCAGACTTATTCTTGGTCGCTGTCATCATAGCCTCTCTATTTGCAAATCCTAAGGACAGCTGCAAAGAATCAGTTTTGTCTCATCTGCATCGTTTGCTGCAAATCCGTGGTGTTAATGCCAAAGGTAAATTGGTTACCTAAGTTTTAGTCCAGTCTTTCGACTGTCTGTTTCTATAGCCTTGAAAGAAAATTTCGGTAGGAGAGATTTAGATCCCCTACTGGCGTACCGAACTATGGTCATTTCGTAGGTTGAATCTTTATCAGCAGTGCAATGTGAAACAGCAAATTTTCACTTCCGCATTGAGTAGTTTGAACCAGGACCCCGAAGATACGAGGTCGTCCACAAGCGGTCAAGAAGTAGGTGGACCGTTTGTCCAACGTGACGAATTTCACTATGCTGTACTTTGTTTGAATATGTACGATCCACTCTTCAATCTTAGCAGCACTGCTCTGCAGATACAGACGTTTTATCTCGGAATGCTCCATTGCGACGCCATTTTATAATAAATGTGCTTCAAAATAAGAGTGGAACTCTCGAATTGTGCTTGGATAGCGTATTCAAGTTTGAAGGAGACTGAGCCAATCGTAGCAGTGGGGGGCGGAAGACAGAAGGCTAGATGAAGGTAGCCAGTATTAAACGAATCAAAGTGATAACTATTAATTATACTGCATATTATCGTGCAGTTGTTGACCTCGGGCATTTTTGATTAAAACAGTCGGGTTAATAAAACTGTATTGCACCTGTTCAGAACGCAGTTTCGTCGCTAGTCCTTTATCGGTCATCCTGGTTGACCACTGGACTACCTACCGGTATTGTTGTCCGGCAAACAGCGGCTTCCTTGAGATCATTCCATACTCATTTGATATACACCAACTTTCACCAGTTACCTTGAAATGTTATACGCTTCAACAACAACGAGAAACATATGCATCCCGAGTTGTTCTAAATACTAAATTCTCTGTGCGTAAAATAACCCTCCAACTTAATCTTTTTGCTTCGTCTGCTATAATTTGTGTGGTAGAATTGAAGTGGCCTTGCCATTAGACCCGAGTATTCTTTGTGTGCTCGCGGTTTGCGACTCTGAAATGAATGTGAAATCGCTACCACCGTCATAGAACACGAACACAAGATCGCCAGTCCACAATTGAATACGTTTTTTTTTTTTTTTTTTTTTTTTTTTTTTTTTTTTTTTTTTTTTTTTTTTTTTTTTTTTTTTTTTTTTTTTTTTTTTTTTTTTTTTTTTTTTTTTTTTTTTTTTTTTTTTAGGAGTGTTCAGGCTAGATACGGAAGAACATTGCTTTGCGGGGAGAAAGCACAAATGATAGAGATAAAAGAATAGATGTACCTAGATTGATTGTATCTTCAAGGTCCTTCCTATCTTGAACGTAAGCAACCGAGCTGCAACTTAGAGTAATGCGGCAGCTATGGGACTGGGCTTTTAAGCTACTCTCACTCTCCCCATTATTTCACTCGCTTCTATCAATATGTACACCTCACCAACAGTCGTGAGAAAAGCCAACGGCGAGTTGTTGCTAGGCCGTCTGCTCTATAACCTGTTTGAGGCATAACCACCGGGTATGTAATCCTAGGACCCATCCGAAGGAGATTACTGAACATAGAAATGATAACGAAAAATCATGCTAGGTGAACGCGAAGGCTATATTTTCACTCTTAGTTTTTGTATACATTAAGTGTCAATATGGCCTGACTCGAACCAACAATCCTCGTGTTATAGACCAACTCTCTCGTCCATTCTGCAACTAAGCCATGGCACATCGTTTGGACTGCGTGCATAATTTACCTGTATTTTCATTCTCCACCTTAACCCCGATTGGTCTGATTAGACACAGTGACCTAAGATTGTTAGTTTAATTATGGTCTAGATTAACCAACGCGAGATGGATGATACCAGTTGGCCGAGTCACTTAAGAGACGTGGCTGCTAGGTGACTGCAGTTTTGGTGCAGTTGTGCAGCTGTACGACACACGAGACTCCGAGGAAATCAACTCTAGTCATTAAGTTGAAGAGGGAGATGGAAACTCGTGTGCAGAGCGAAGTTCGGTTCAGGTCGCCTCGATAAGAGCCTTTGCAGATTACCGTGAGAGATCGCAATGACCCAGTCAGCGTTTTTCAATAATCCTGCTAATACTCGAAGCACCGATTGGTCGCTGTACCCCAGACGCTCCTATGTGCATTTGCGTATCTCTCTCATACTGGCAAGCGGTCTGCATAACTTCTTCGGAGCTATCTACTACAATCCGATCCGTTAGAATACAAAACAAGGTTAAAACCGTAAAACGTTCAACGAATTCAAATAAAATGACTATCAGCATGCATTTATCTTAAAAACGTTTGATACCCATTCCCCTCCGAATATGGAAAATCAGTTGACGGATAATGCTAGTGACTGTGATCGAATTCATTCGGATCTATTGACCTCGGGTTAAGTGACACGGGCTGAGAGGATTACAGGCCGAATTATGGGTTGTAGACTTCGAGGTTTTGAAGGTCGAACCTAGTTCCTCAAGTGGCGGGGCTGTACAGTAAAAAGTGATTATCGGCTACCTTGCAACAGCCAAATCAAGGCCCGACGAAAAATAAGATTTATTTGAAGATCTAGTCCTCACACGAATAGTACCAGTTTGAAAATTTGGGCCCTTAATGAGTTCTGTTCATTGAACAATAATTCTAATCAAGCATTTCGTATACCTGATTGCTCGACTACGATATACTTGCCTATTAATCCCATTTGAGCCTGATCACAGCTTTCCAACTGCTAGTTGAAATTTCAGGGAGTGATCAAGACATACTGTGGACTAACCTTTGTTTATACGGAAGCCAGTTAAGTCTGATTCAACCTGGTAGTCATTTACGCTTGTAAGATTGGACGTGAGATCAAGCTCCGTCCATTATGCGAGAAGACAAATGCACACGAACAGACCAAAACATAATCGCACAAAATTGACCATTTTCCGCTTTGTCCATAACATATTCGGAATACTTCCATAAACAGCAATTTCAAGATAAAATCTGTGGAGATAGCGGGGTTGAGAAACCTGCGGAAAAACGGCTCCTTTAAAAAAGGACTTGTCCTGCATGAATAATTTGTTCACTTGGTCATTTCAATAAACGTAAATGAAACTCAACTGAGTTGCCGTAAGTGACAGAACATTCCTGAAAAACCTCCTAAATCTCTGAATGACTTTCCACGCGTATGCGACGTTTTGAATTAATGGACGGGTATACCAAAATGAGATAAGTGTGGTAAATATAATTCGTGGCACATATGCTACCGCGAGGGACATCTTATGAAAACTGACGTTACTAAGTTTGGGAGCTGCCAATAACAGACAAAAGATGTAATGATAATTAGTTGGTTACATTTCATCATGCGACGCTTTGGCTTAGAGGTCATTAAGGGCGCATTTCAAAATGTGAGGAAATATTAGGTTTTACAAATTTTGGAGGTGCCAGATTCCCAGGAGTGGGCCGAGAATTCCAAACTCTAATGCATTCGGCGAATATGCTATTTCACCATCTTCGGCATAAAAACATGTGCTTAGGAAGTGTACTAAACAATCCCACAAAAAGTATGCGGCATACAACCTTGGTCTTAGTGATCTTATTGGTTTGGGCAGCCAGAACCGATCTTTCTGAAACTATTCACAACCCGTACAAATGTATATGTTACACAACGATTTGGGTTCCAACACCGCCAACGCCTGTGACTTCTGCTGTTGTCTAACTGTCCAAAAGAGTTCGGTTAATTAGGTTTGGTACAAATCTCCACCAGTTAGAACTGCGGTGGAAAAATCAATCAGCTAACTACAGATGAAGTTTAGAAGGGTAATTTTAACGGCTGTTTGGAAAAATCTGCTTTCTGGCTTTCAGGCGAACAGTGAGAACAGCTTAAATATGTTTAATCTCATTTTTATTGTACTTGACTGCGTACATATCTTATACTCGTTCAACTATCCGGTTGTTTTGTCTACAGATTATGTTGATTAGTACCTTGTTTATTCACTTCAGTGAAAAACGACACCTGAAGCCCACTATGTGGTGATTACGTAAGCTGCTAAATTTCTGCTCTCCGTTGCATAAATGGTACCGACACATAGTTCAGTTACTCAACTACCTCAGTGCACCAACTACGTGTTTCTGACAATCGCTCGGCCTCGCCGCAAAAATGAAACCAACTGCAACCAACTAAACAGCTCACCGGATTTGCTGAGTTATTGTTGATCATTGTATATAGGGTTTTGGTTCCAGCTGAAGTACCAAGTAGAGGGAGATTGTTCTTGGTTGCCAGAGACGACTCGGGCTCTACAATTTTATTTGGACCATATCCAAGCGTTGCCTTTGAAATGAAACACCAACAACAAAACATCACTAATGTTTAAAATTATGCAGGTGAGACGTGATTAACTAGAAGCATACAGTAGATCGGTAAACAAAAACGGAGTGATTGGTTTCTACGGCAACCTCCCAAAATGAAGACCACTGTCCAACAGTTACCACTTTATAAGGAAGTGACTACTCTACTGCCGTCGCAATAAACATCTTATAAGGACCCGTACATTACCATATTCCTTTATTTCCACTGGTGCGCTTCAAGTTTGTTCATATACGTGGTCATTTCGTGGAACCAAGCGGACTTAGCCAAAATGTGAGTCGGTTCAACCAACGTTGGAACAAAAAAGTGGTCGCCACCACTGGGCTACAGATACTAATGTAAAGTCCACTTAACTCGTCTTGGAATGTCATAGTCGTTTCAATGATTCGTTCATGCTTCACTCGTTACTGTACGTTGCCTGCTACATTTTTGCTGTTTCCACATAGTCTTAAGAACGTGGTCTCGAATAGTTTGAAAGCCATGGTTTATCTGTTAACGGGCTTAGCATGAAACATCCAACCAGTCACTGGCTCACTGATAAGTAGACATTCTTTCTTTTGCTGTAATCGTTTGCTAAATCATGCCTTCCCCGTAAAACCATGCCAGTTCGTTCATCATAGCAGAACAATTGAATTAAATTGACGATTCGCGCAGCACAGGCCGTCTCCCAACCATCTGTTCAGAAATCCCCTAATGCGACTTGGCTGCTTTACGTAATCCTATGAGAAGCGTATGGTTGGCTGGGCCCGGTTGGGCCTGGGTTGACTACGGGCCCTAGTACCACTAAGAGATACTCGGAAGTGAAGGACTTCATTCTACCACACAAATTATAGCAGACGAAGCAAAAAGATTAAGTTGGAGGGTTATTTTACGCACAGAGAATTTAGTATTTAGAACAACTCGGGATGCATATGTTTCTCGTTGTTGTTGAAGCGTATAACATTTCAAGGTAACTGGTGAAAGTTGGTGTATATCAAATGAGTATGGAATGATCTCAAGGAAGCCGCTGTTTGCCGGACAACAATACCGGTAGGTAGTCCAGTGGTCAACCAGGATGACCGATAAAGGACTAGCGACGAAACTGCGTTCTGAACAGGTGCAATACAGTTTTATTAACCCGACTGTTTTAATCAAAAATGCCCGAGGTCAACAACTGCACGATAATATGCAGTATAATTAATAGTTATCACTTTGATTCGTTTAATACTGGCTACCTTCATCTAGCCTTCTGTCTTCCGCCCCCCACTGCTACGATTGGCTCAGTCTCCTTCAAACTTGAATACGCTATCCAAGCACAATTCGAGAGTTCCACTCTTATTTTGAAGCACATTTATTATAAAATGGCGTCGCAATGGAGCATTCCGAGATAAAACGTCTGTATCTGCAGAGCAGTGCTGCTAAGATTGAAGAGTGGATCGTACATATTCAAACAAAGTACAGCATAGTGAAATTCGTCACGTTGGACAAACGGTCCACCTACTTCTTGACCGCTTGTGGACGACCTCGTATCTTCGGGGTCCTGGTTCAAACTACTCAATGCGGAAGTGAAAATTTGCTGTTTCACATTGCACTGCTGATAAAGATTCAACCTACGAAATGACCATAGTTCGGTACGCCAGTAGGGGATCTAAATCTCTCCTACCGAAATTTTCTTTCAAGGCTATAGAAACAGACAGTCGAAAGACTGGACTAAAACTTAGGTAACCAATTCACCTTTGGCATTAACACCACGGATTTGCAGCAAACGATGCAGATGAGACAAAACTGATTCTTTGCAGCTGTCCTTAGGATTTGCAAATAGAGAGGCTATGATGACAGCGACCAAGAATAAGTCTGACGTCTTGTTTGAGAAGCCCATCCAAAGGGCGCCAGGTTTTTCAACGGGGTCACATAGTTCACGGAATCATGCGGCCTTGCTCTGGAATCGTCCCCCGTGGTCAATACTAGTGCACAGAAAGTGACGTTCAAAGCGCACTAGTTCATTCACCGACGCCTCATATTTCAGTTCAGGAAGCAACCTAGTTTCATCGTTCCATGGGGAACGGCGGGTCCATCATTCTGATTCTTCATTTGAAACGAAGTTAGAGTTTTCACGCAGTTAGAATGCAGTGACGAACGTTCGCTTTCTGGTATCTCAGACGAGTCCAGAGATTTCTGGATTAAAGGTTGTGAGACGACCAGATACTTCCTTAGAGCTAACATACCTGATGGGAACAAACCAGAGGTGGTGCAATCTAGACTTCGTCAGATGTTTGTTCGCTACTCCTGGAACGCAGTGACGTGAAAGTCAGTCTAACAGAGGATGAACTGCCTTTTCTGATAACACAAGACTCTGTTCTATGTTTACAGAGAGTGAATATTTTATCGCCCGTGGGCAGACGGAGAAGGAAAGCACAATCGTCCGCATGAACCACTCCGATTGTGGTCGCAAGTGAATGGTGATTGTACAACTCCAGTGAGCCGCGGCAACTACTGAATGGCCTTGAACCCAAGGCTGCGGTAGTTACAGCAAGACATTGTCGCATAATAGACAGTTTTGTGTCAAAACTGATCCCATCATTATATATTTGCAAACTACCACGGGGCCCGAAGTGTAGAAGTTAGCAACCCTTATTATGCCATTGGTTACTATTAATATAACTTTCTTCCGCTTAGACTGTACTGCCTGCCGTGATTGTTCCGAAATATTTTTGACGGGATTCTGCTGGTCTGTCCGGCACGCTCGTGTGTTACGCACTTGTCGTGAATTCGAAGAAAGAGCGTGACTGGTAAAAATTAACAGTGATCCAAAGCTTTACCGAGGGGTTCATGCGTGTCAATCAAGCTCAACGAATACATCTCGAATCAAATTGGAATTTCTTGGAGTGAAAGTTGAAGCTGATCGGTACCTACCGGATTCAACGTGATGTCTAGCCATACCCCTTGAGACATCTAAGAGTCTGGACAATGTACGATGAATAGTAGGCTGCGTGCAAGAATTTTTCTGCTTTATCTCGAATTCCTCCACTGAGAGTCAAATGATGCCTTTAGCTGAAGCGATGAACGGCTGGACATGCACTCACACGAATGATACGGTTCTGTATGGTCTCATACGATGTATCCTGGATCGTCCGACATCAGTGCCGTTCTCGCCCTTAATATACAAGTGGTTAGTCACGGATGTGCTGGAGGCTGGACTTGAGGCCATAATTGAGCGAGATGATGCGCACTTCCAGACCGCCGAAAAAAAACTTAGGAGGGGTACGCTCAGATGCAGATATAAGACCTGGTGGTGGTTCGGGCAGTTTTCAGACTGCGCATTTATTTTTCGAATCCTGGTTCCTCATCATTATTCAGTATTTGACCCTGTAGTGTGTATTGAATTAGCATGCATTTCTATGTGATCACTCAAACTGGACACTCGCCAAAATATTCCATCCACTAGCAAGTACGATTCAGTTCGCAAGGCTACTCGGTTGAAGCTCCGGAATCAAATATGAAAGGATCGCAATATCTGGTAGACACAACGCGTTGTCGACAGGAAACGAGAGGCTGCTACGAAGAACTTTGGAAAAGTTATTCAGCTTATTCGAGCAACGA
>LOND01003355.1:0-11011 GCA_014220965.1 Paragonimus kellicotti | reverse complement strand
CCAGGGCATGCAATTCATTCCCCATGTAGGTAGGTTATTGAAATAGCGTAAAACAAACGACCCGTCTATAGTTTTAATGAAAAATTCATGGGGCATCGATGTCTTCGCCAGCTAACCCACATCAAGCGAGATTATCACGCGGACAATGTGGCCTTTCCATAGTACGTATTTCGAAAAGCCTCAAATGTACTCCGAATTGGTCAACTAATCAGGTGGCGCAGTCTGCTGTGGTTGGGTTACACAATACACATACCATCTAGACGTTTACTGAGGTGAACATTATAAAGTGAGACCAATGACTGAGTGAAACCTGGCGGCCACGTAACTACGTGATCGCGAACTATAAAGGTTGTTACTTTTACAATAAAAGAACGTATGTGGTGCCTGCCGGGCTATGGTCCTCGTGATCACTCAAATTGCTAATAGAACGTTATCCCAGATAGCAATGTGCTAAAGCTGATGGTGTACCTGCATTCAAATCAATCATCGTTTTCCAGCTTATCCTTGTTTTAACAACTTTTATCGCTTTCAGTATTTTTCTCCTTTTCATGTGTTATGCTAGTCATTGTTGCGTTGAGTAGCAGCTCGCGCTACAATACATTTGGGTCAGGCTAATGGTAGTTGTGAACGAATGAATGTATAAATGACAAACGTTGATGACAGCTCCAGGCAAGAAACCATACTGCATCAGTTTGACACTTAAAGGTGAGACAGTCAATGGGCTTATCATTAACAGTACGAAGAGTGTAACAGGCGAGAGTTACTATCTAACACTAGTGATCGTTTCATTCAAAGGCCAACCAGCGTGTGTTTCTGTCTTTGTTGATCTATTCAGTTATCTTCCCTTGGCAAGCAGGCTATCCGAACGAAACTACACGGTGACTATCAGACAGAAACATCAACTACTTTCCGAATGCAATACTACGAAAAAAACTATCGCAAATGTTTCACATTATATTTAATCGCTACCATCCACCGAATCACCTTAGGTAACGCTTACGAGATAAATAAGTATATCCTTGCCCCGTTCATCTTGCTTTGTCAGGACTATTAGTGACAACAGAGATAACAACAGTCATATACGTCACACAGATAAGGACAAACAAGGACTAGACACACCTACAAGCACACCAATTATTATGTAATCACGACCATGGATAGGTTGCCTCAACCACTTTTGTGCACATAACGTCGGCTGGTAAGTTCGAATGAGCATCGCTTCGCAGAAAGCTAATAACTTCGGGTTTCGATTGCGCAACAAGTATCTTGAATGAGTTTAATGGGTCAACTTGATGACCTTGTCATGAGGTGTTTGGCAATCGATGACGTTGGATTGTGAGCAGTCAGCTCACCAAGTTGAGGACGGTGCGCCATCTGCTGCTTTAACCATTTCGGGATGAGTTCAACGACTCTGTGATAATTGTCTCTCTGTTCTGCCTACGTACACGTCAATGCAGCTGTAATCGAACTGGTACACAATATGGGAAACTAACTAACTACTTTTGCGATTGCGGAGAACTGGTCCTCTGGTGGTTTGAAATAAGCGCAACTGCGCAGCCGCATACGTTCGAGCCAGAGCAGACTTTAATTTGCTTTATGTCGTTGGCTAGATGGTCACCTTTGAATGACAAGAATAGGAAAAATCCTTCTTTTGAGCCGTCAGTATGGGCTCAGTGCTCTTCTTCACCGTATTATGTGCCTCAATGAATTTGTCGGGGTATCCATTTGCTAGTAAAGTTTGTCTCAGCAACTCCTGTTCTGTCTGCAGAGTATCCGGGGTGCAAATACGCCTGGCTCTATGAAACAGTGTCTTAACCAAACCCCGTTTGTATGCAATAGGAGTAAAGCTGGAAAACTGAAGATATTGACCACCCCATGTCGCTTTGCGGTGAACTGAGCGCTGTAACGTGCCATCCGCACGTCTAGTAATGAGTACATCCAAAAAGGTAAACTGTTGTTCGTTTCAACTTCGTGAGATAAAGATAGGTTGGGATGAATATTATTAAGAAAGTTTGAAAACAAGTCAAAATGAGTAACATCAGTAAAAATTAAAATACGATCAATACAACATCTGTACAATAATAATTTTTGCTATATAGTCCGGAACTTGCCTCACTTTTCAAAACAAACAAGCTGAGCTATAAGTGAAAGTAAGGCGTCATCAACAAGACAGCTTCCTTACGGCTTTCACTGCCCCGCATCATTAAGTGCACTCACTTCACAGACAACTCGGCCAAACAACGACAACATTCATGTCATTAAGCCCGATTAGCCGCCATCTCACCTAACGTCTCCAGTCACCGACTACGTGAGTTCGAGGGCTCCAGCTCGGTAGATGAGCTCAAACTAGAGTGGCCAACTATTTTGTTTCTTTACGTCAGTTCATCACTTGTCCACCTGAAAGTGCTGTGTAGATTATCACGGTTCACGTGTCACCAATAAGTGCTCCAATCAGACAGGTCTCCCACAATCCAGGAAAATGCCACACAGCAGTATTAAATTTACTTAAGAGTTTGGAAACAACGAACGACTTAATGTTCGGAAGCTCAGCATGATCAACAGAAAAACCGTTAGATTCAGCCAGGCGCGATCAAGGAACAAATTTTTATATAGCTAGATAATCAATTACAAAATAAAAACCCTGTCCACTTCAGGGCTGTCCAACTCAATTATCTCATCTCGAGATGTTCATACCTTGTCTCTTCTACGCTCCATGTCCAGCCTACGTTGTTCGAATTCTTTGATTCGCTCTCGAAGTTTTCCCTTGTTCTGCTCGCACTCGCTCACAGCCGTCTCAGTATGCCCACTGTTCACGTCCGAAACGCCAAGTCCGACTTCGTTCGCCTGACCGGAGGACTGAGTTTTCAAACTGCGCTTCGAATAGATATTGCCGAGCTCGATTAGCTTTTGTTTCTCCTAGATAATAGTTAAGTTTACGGTTATCAACGAAAACATTTTGTTAGCAAGTACAAACAACACCTACTGTTTTTTAAAGCGAAATTCTCTGATTCTTGAGTTCGACAATAAATTACCTGAGACCAGCCTGTGTTTATCAACTGAATTCAAATTTCACCCCTGAGCTGTTCACTTCATGATGTGACTTGTTTAAACGTGTTCGGGAAGTTGTGTAGTCTTGAAATTTGCACTGCTGGACATTCGAAGTTGGGATGACAACGTAAAGTAGGTATCAGCACTTGCACAAAGCATGTAATAACAAGTCGACCCTCACTGAACCCACAGCAGGCGTCATAGGATACATCATGGTCTCAAATAACTTGACTTATCTCTCTGAGGGGATCAACCTACAGGCAAGATGTGCCCACTCCGGATGCTGCAGGAAGGACTCAGCTACAATGTTCACTTGAAAGTGTATATGTGTAACTGCAGTGCAACATAGCGTTCATAGGGATATGATAAGCCAGGAGAATCAACGCGTGATTCAACTCAAAAGTAAGTAGGCGTTCGCTCATGAAAAGGACACACTAACGTCATGTGTTCAAGACATTGTAAACAGAAAAAAGCGAGCACCACAAAATTGATTGCCCCGTATCCTGTGAAGTGCAGTAGAAGTAGCAATTAAATGAGAAGCGCCTTTCTATGGGTCACTAACTAGAACGTTTGGATTACATAAGTTATGATGTGGCCTGAAGCTCGTGGTTACCATGAGTCACTGTGAAGATCTAGTGATTCCTCCTAAACGGCTTAACTGAGAATATAAGGCGGACTTAATTACCACTGAAAAACAAATGTTATTGTGCTTTAAGCTTACCATTCATGTATGCGGACAAAAATATATTAAGTGGAATTTCAAATGAATTCATGGAGACCAAAAACAGCCTTCCATTTACCTATTTCATCGCACATCACCTAGTTTCCTAATCGACAAAACTGTGGGCGTTGTTACAAATTACAGCCGCAGAAGGTACCACGTTCGTGGATTTATACAGATCTGTTTTTGAGGTTTCGGACACATAAATAAAACAATGAATATACGAAGTTCTTAAACTACTTGAACGGTTTGTTCCAGTTCTTGAATACGATCCAGAAGACGCTGACACGTGTCACGCATTTCTCTCTGAGTTCGTGCAGCCCGAAGACTTTCAAATCGTTGATTCTTTTCCAAATTTTCCGCATACCTTTCTAAGTTCTATGAGACGAATGCAAACAAAATGTAGAATTGTGTTTCGAATAATTAAGCAAAAACTGATAATTTACAGAGATAATAGACATTTTCATTCTTTCAAACGACTGCTGACTAACGAAAGTTTTCTACGTACACTGTACACGAGCGTCATCTGTTAAGCACGGCAAAAGTAGAACGTCTGGTCGGGGACCAGATTTAAATACATATTGCTCAAAACACCATATATATAATATATATATATATATATATATATGCAGACTCCGAGTACCTCAGTGGTAGAAGTACTTCGTTATTCTTTCAACTTCCAAAACCTGTTGAGTTACTGGTTCAATCAAGATGCGACTTTAATCCCCCTAGTGAGTGAAACACAGGATGAATACAAATCACCTTGACTTCTTGCTTTCACGCGTTTCACTTGAAGTTCACCTTCACCACCATGTTCCAATAATGGAAACTAGTCTAGCGGGTTTCTTCTGACTATGCAAACTTAGTTTCTGAAGTCAACAACATTAGATGGCGCGTTGTAGGTCAGCCAGGGCATGCAATTCATTCCCCATGTAGGTAGGTTATTGAAATAGCGTAAAACAAACGACCCGTCTATAGTTTTAATGAAAAATTCATGGGGCATCGATGTCTTCGCCAGCTAACCCACATCAAGCGAGATTATCACGCGGACAATGTGGCCTTTCCATAGTACGTATTTCGAAAAGCCTCAAATGTACTCCGAATTGGTCAACTAATCAGGTGGCGCAGTCTGCTGTGGTTGGGTTACACAATACACATACCATCTAGACGTTTACTGAGGTGAACATTATAAAGTGAGACCAATGACTGAGTGAAACCTGGCGGCCACGTAACTACGTGATCGCGAACTATAAAGGTTGTTACTTTTACAATAAAAAACGTATGTGGTGCCTGCCGGGCTATGGTCCTCGTGATCACTCAAATTGCTAATAGAACGTTATCCCAGATAGCAATGTGCTAAAGCTGATGGTGTACCTGCATTCAAATCAATCATCGTTTTCCAGCTTATCCTTGTTTTAACAACTTTTATCGCTTTCAGTATTTTTCTCCTTTTCATGTGTTATGCTAGTCATTGTTGCGTTGAGTAGCAGCTCGCGCTACAATACATTTGGGTCAGGCTAATGGTAGTTGTGAACGAATGAATGTATAAATGACAAACGTTGATGACAGCTCCAGGCAAGAAACCATACTGCATCAGTTTGACACTTAAAGGTGAGACAGTCAATGGGCTTATCATTAACAGTACGAAGAGTGTAACAGGCGAGAGTTACTATCTAACACTAGTGATCGTTTCATTCAAAGGCCAACCAGCGTGTGTTTCTGTCTTTGTTGATCTATTCAGTTATCTTCCCTTGGCAAGCAGGCTATCCGAACGAAACTACACGGTGACTATCAGACAGAAACATCAACTACTTTCCGAAAGCAATACTACGAAAAAAACTATCGCAAATGTTTCACATTATATTTAATCGCTACCATCCACCGAATCACCTTAGGTAACGCTTACGAGATAAATAAGTATATCCTTGCCCCGTTCATCTTGCTTTGTCAGGACTATTAGTGACAACAGAGATAACAACAGTCATATACGTCACACAGATAAGGACAAACAAGGACTAGACACACCTACAAGTGCACCAAGTATTATGTAATCACAACCATGGCATAGGTTGCCTCAACCACTTTTGTGCACATAACGTCGGCTGGTAAGTTCGGATGAGCATCGCTTCGCAGAAAGCTAATAACTTCGGGTTTCGATTGCGCAACAGTATCTTGAATGAGTTTAATAAGTCAACTTGATGACTTGTCATGAGGTGTTTGGCAATCGATGACGTTGGATTGTGGGCAGTCAGCTCACCAAGTTGAGGACGGTGCGCCATATGCTGCTTTAACCATTTCGGGATGAGTTCGACGACTCTGTGATAATTGTCTCTCTGTTCTGCCTACGTACACGTCAATGCAGCTGTAATCGAACTGGTACACAATATGGGAAACTAACTAACTACTTTTGCGATTGCGGAGAACTGGGCCCTCTGGTGGTTTGAAATAAGCGCAACTGCGCAGCTGCATACGGTCGAGCCAGCGCAGACTTTATTTAATTGCTTTATATCGTTGGCCAAATGGTCACTTGTGAATGACAAGAATAGGAAAAATTCTTCTTTTGGGCCGCAAGTATGGGTTCAGTGCTCTTTTTCACCGTTCTATATGCCTCCATGAATTCATCTGGTATCCATTTGCTAGTAAAGTTTGTTCCAGCAAATCCTGTTCTGTCTGCAGAGTATCCGGAGTACAAAACGTCCGGCTCTATGAAACAGTTTCAAGCAAACCGCGTTTGTATGCAATAGGAGTAAAGCTGGAAAACTGAAGATATTGACCACTCCATGTCGCTTTGCGGTGAACTGAGCGCTGTAACGTGCCATCCGCACGTCTAGTAATAAATACGTCCAAAAAGCAAACTGTTGTCCGATTCAACTTCGGGAGGTAAGGATGGGTTGGGATGAATATCATTAAGGACGGTTGAAAACAAGTCAAAATAATCAACGTCAGTAAAAATTAAAATACGATCAATACAACATCTGTACAATAATAATTTTTGCTATATAGTCCGGAACTTGCCTCACTTTTCAAAACAAACAGCTGAGCTATAAGTGAAAGTAAGGCGTCATCAACAAGACAGCTTCCTTACGGACTTTCACTGCCCCGCGTCATTAAGTGCACTCACTTCACAGACAACTCGGCCAAACAATGACAACATTCATGTCATTAAGCCCGATTAACCGCCATCTCACCTAACGTTTCCAGTCACCGACTACGTGAGTTCGAGGGCTCCAGCTCGGTAGATGAGCTCAAACTAGAGTGGCCAACTATTTTGTTTCTTTACGTCAGTTCATCACTTGTCCACCTGGTTGCCCTCCACTGCTCGGCGGAGTGCTCGGTGTGGCAGACGACTAGCTGGCATCTATAGTACAAGGTCTAATCATCTAAGTCTGTGCAAATGTAAGGACTGAACAAAAGAACTCGTTTGGCAATCGTTACCAAATACCTGTTTCCTAACATCTTCGTTGCTACTCCTGGATGCCACCCGACGTAGACGATCAGGCGCAGTCATCGGTGGTCAAATACATGAAGACGGTTTACATCTTTCAACCTGAACGGCCATGCTTTTCTGCCATAAGGCAATACACCCTTCAACGCCGCCATATAAAAGTGACCCTTATGCTTTAGAGAGATACCTCTCTGTCGCCAGACGTATCCAAGCTTGGAGAATACGGCCCTAGCCTTAGAGATACGTGCTTCTATCTTATAACCTACGCCGCCGCCACCGCCACTATTGATGCAGCACCCCAAGTACACAAACCGATCAACAACCTCCATAGTTTCATTACCCAACATTAAATCTACGTAGTCCCAGTAATCCTGCAGAAGCACTTTGCATTTTGAGGTTGCAAAGCGCATTCCGAAGTATTTAGTTGAGTGTGAAATAGTTTCTAACAATGTCTGTGCTGCTTAAAAATTGTTAAGCAACAACACATTGTCGTCAGCATAATCAAGATCAGTCAGTCTTTCACCAGGTAGGAGGTCCACGCCGGCATCTTGTGAGTGCCGCAGACAGTCCTCCATTATTTGCTTCTATGACGAAATTGGTCGGTACACCACTGCATTTAGAGTGCTTCTAAACTTGCAGATCGATTCATTGAATCGAACGCACCTTTACAGTCGAGGAATAAGGTGATTGTTAGCCGGCGGTATGCATTACGCTGCTCCAGTATTTGGCGAAGAGTACAAATGTGATGAACACATCCCTGCCCAGGACGAAACCCTGCATGTTCTTCTCTAAACTGGCTCCCGAGCTGCAGTGAGCCGACGAAATATAACGGATGTCAGAACTGTAGTAATTACTGGGGTCGAGCTAATCCCTCTACGGTTTTCGAAAGAGCCTCTGATGTCTTCCTTGGGTAAGGGAACTATTATCGAGTGACTCCAGCACCGAAAGATGGTCTGCGCGGTCCACACAAGTTGAAGATTCAGGGTCTCTACCAACGCCTCTACAGCGTTTTAAAAAAATGTCAGTATGAGATCATCTGAACCAGCAGCCCTATTACGTCTGAGAGTTGAAATACAATTATCGACC
This sequence comes from Paragonimus kellicotti, assembly GCA_014220965.1. NCBI lineage: Eukaryota > Metazoa > Platyhelminthes > Trematoda > Plagiorchiida > Troglotrematidae > Paragonimus > Paragonimus kellicotti. The sequence goes on along the minus strand of LOND01003355.1, from coordinate 2,711 downwards.
TCGGTTTCACTGGGTGAACCTAACTTTACCGTCCACTGTATTGTGTTACAGGTCTGTGGCGCTAAAACAATGGAGGCAGGAGGCCGACTGAATTGAACCTCGGAATGTTCCGCTGAACAATCTAACATTCTGTGTGTATAAACTGTTGACTCACGCAGTTATTATTATTATTATTATTATTATTATTATTATTATTATTATTATTATCATAGCAGCCATGAGCCTGACCAAAAGGTACTGTGGCTCGGGCTGCCGCTCACCTCAACAGTGACGTGGAATATCCTAGAAGAAAACGTTAAGAAGGTTGAAAATTAATAGAAGTCTAAGCGGAAGAACTAGAAATGGTATGGATGCAGGTACGCCGCTTGAGACTGTGGACAGTTTCACATACTTGGGTAGCACTATCTCGTCAGCTTGTAATATTGCTGATGAGATATCAACGAGGATAGCAAAGGCACGAGTTGCCTTTGCCAACCTGCGTCATCTGTGGCGTCGAAAAGACGTTCGATTGTCGCTGAAAGGAAGAGTATATAATGCTTGTGTGCGTTCTGTTTTGCTCACGCAGTTTGTCTGCCCTGGAACTGATAACAGTCCTTGTTTCATGTAAACCCAATCGTTGATTGTTTCTATTGTTGTTGCTATCCGCATGTCCTATATATTCTAATGTTTTACGTTCGTGACTGAAGAGAGTAAACGAAATGTTAACATCTCGCGACGTATGTCTTCTATCGTTATTGGTGAACTGGATCAAGGGAACTCAGTGTTTTAAATATTGTTTCTTCGTGAGGCGTATCCCTTTTAATGGCTATTGGCTTGGGCTTAGCCAGTGGGCTTATCTGTGTTAAGCTTTATCCCTACACTCTACTATCCATAACAGTCAAGGATGGTCTGTTCGTCTCATCTTTTTGATGGCCGTATGGGAGTTGAACAACATTGTTAGCAGCTGGTGCAATGTTGTTATGTACGGTGAAAACTTAGTTCTTCAAAATCAACTGCGCGGATTCATTCCAGCTATTTACACGATTGTACTGGTCTACATGATATAGGCTTTTCACATTCAAATTATGAAATACCTCTGCACGAGTAGACTAGTTACCTCCTTGTTCTCGTTCCTGAGCAGTATACGTTTGTGACCATTAGTCAGTGAACCATCATATACAGTGCGATTTAGTCATCTTGGTGGACCGTTGACGAGACGTGCGTTAGTAAAACAAATGCACTTGCTGGTTCGCTAAACTCGACAGCTGTCGGTGCCTCTCACTTATTTTTAACTATATTTAAACTATCTTTCATAAAGACGTGAATAAGATCAAATTGCTTTACTTCCTAGGCAGGGTAAGTATGTGAGACTACACCATATGTGACAACGAAACTCTCTTACACTGAAGAGTCTTAAATGAACCTGTAGTACAATTCTGTTAGATTACAACGTGGAAAAAACGTTGTGTTCCACCCACATCAAAGCACAATTGCCAAACCCGAGATCATGGCCACATCCTGTGAGAGCCGTAACTCTCCACTCAGTAGGCATACCTTTGAGAATCAACTAGCTCTACCCAGCATCCCAATCTACCCAGGTCATAAAAATGTTATGAATGAGAATCTTAATTCAATGTGCAATGTTGATTAATGCGCATTCCATTAAGCATGTCAACCTTTTGTGTCGTCATATCTGTTCCCTTTTGCTGTTTAGCCACAAATCCTTAAGCAATTTATCCAATTTTATTTATCAAACGAAAAAGAAGATAGGAATGAAACAGCAAAGATTATCATTTTTATGCGCAACTGTGAGAACTAACAATAAAACCAGAACAAAGGCTGATGTAGTTATGGGGTATAACAACCTCTTACGTTTCCGTAAGAGAAGACAGCACCCGTCATGTTTAAAACCACCCAGTCATCAAAACCACTGCATTAAGACACCAACTGCTGTCATACGTAGCATTCCATGGCGCGCCTGTATTATAACCAACCGATTCCCTGTTCTCGATTTATCTGTTCCGCTTTTGCGGTTCCAGCCACTGCATTTCTTGAGGCGAAACTTTTTCCAGTTCCATGGAATAATACATAGAGGTGAGAAAATTGATTAAGTTTATTTTATCATATTTACTCACTAGCAGCAGTCGGCCTCGTTCATTCGTCTCTGACTGCAGTTTATCTATGGTTCTTGTCAGATCCTCTCTCTCCAGCAGATTTTGTTCTTCAGCCAACTTTCTCAAATGTTTAAGTTCAAACAGTGCCTTCTCATTCGCACTTTCAGCATCGTGACGGCGTTGCTTTTCAATTTTGAGGACCTCTTTCATCCTACGAATTTGCTCGCGAAATACACGGATTTCCTCCAAGTGTCCGTTTATCAGTTGTGGCAGCTCAGCATGCTTTCCGTCTAACTGAAATGAAATGAAGAAGTGGAGCTTAATACTTCTGCGGAAGATGGAAATCTACTGGTAAACCAAATCGATTTTTCTCATGTAAACTTATGTGACAAATGCTGTGACCTCAAAAATATCCAAATTTACCCGAGAACGAAAAACCGGAAGGTGTACATTTGTGATCAGGTTAGATGGGGTCAAAGGGTCAGGGCGATAACTGGTAACGGTGAAATCGTTGCAGGTACTCACTGGGTCAGCCTATCAGTTCAATTTATACAGTGGTATGTTAAATCACACATCATCATCATCATCATAGACAGTAATACATCAAAGGTTCTTACT
>LOND01003354.1:0-20294 GCA_014220965.1 Paragonimus kellicotti | reverse complement strand
AGGTTTTTCAGGGGTCCTGTAAAGAAGAAGCAACACCCTCAAGCTTATGCTGCACGACCGAATTCACTTCTGATTTCAGGTATGAAATTAGGAAGCACCAAGAAGAAAAGTATCTTTGCACGAACTGAGCTGTATTTGTACACTGTACCGTTGTGTAAGTTTTTCACAGTCCACACTTTGACCGTATATTCAATATCAGTCGGTATACTACCTGACAGAAGCCATTCCAAGATCCTCGGAACCTCTGAGAATAGCTTCCAGAATATCATCAATCACGAAGTCGAAAAACTAGCCTATCGACCACTAAAGACAACTGTCCATAAACAAGCACTCTGCAACCAAAGCGGACTTACAATGGCATCAATCACAAACTGACACTTCACTGCGACTCCACTGTAATCATCATCATCATCATAGACAGCAATACATCAGTGGTTCACACTGATGCTTGACTGCCACACAACCACGAAGAAGAACAAAGGAAAAAAAACTTATATAGGAAGAAAACAGAGGAGAGAGGGGAAGTGGACCTAACTACTAAAAATAGCTACGTCTATATTCAAACATACAACATCAAGGCGCCTACACCTTGCAAACAAACAACCGAGCTGTAAGTGAAAGTAAGGCGTCATCAGCGAGACAGCTTCCTTACGGCTTTCACTGCCCCGCATCATTAAGTGCACTCACTTCACAGACAACTCGGCCAAACAACGACAACATTCACGCCACTGAGCTCGATTAGCCGCCATCTCACCTAACGTCTCAAGCCACCGACTCTGTGAGTCGCGAGGGCCCCAGCCCGGGAGACGAACCCGACCTACAGTAACCAACCCCTTCGTGAACGATTTCATTTGTCTACGCCAGGTCATCATCTGTCCACCTCGCACCTTGCGCCAGTCGGCCGCAGCGTCGCAAACAGTGCTCGGTGTGGCAAACGACTAGCTGGCATCCTTAGTACATGACCTAACCATTCAGTCTGTGCAAGTGTAAGGATTGAGCGGAAGAACTCGTCTGACAATCGCCACCAATACCCGCTTCCTAACCTCCTCGTTGCTTACTCGCTGGTGCCACCCGATACGAGCGATTGAACGCAGACATCGGTGGTCAAATACCTGGAGACGGTTCACGTCCTCTACCATGAAAAGCCATGTTTCGTTGCCCTAAAGTAATGCAGCCCTCACAGTTGACTTACATACGCGAATCATAGGCATCACAGAAATACCCCTCTGTCACCAGAGGTGTCGCAGATTAGTGAACACCGCCCTAGCCTTGGAAATACGCGCTTCTATTTCATTCCCTACACCTCCGCCGCCGCCGCTGATGCAGCTTCCCAGGTATACAAACCGGTCAACAACCTCCATGACTTCATTATCTAACATTAAATCTACGTAATCACAACAATCTTGGAGAAGCACTTTGCATTTTGAGGCTGCAAAGCACATTCCGAAGTACTTAGCAGAACGCGAAATAGCGTCCAGCATTGTTTGTGCTACCTGAAAAGTGTCAAACAGCACAACTTGTCGTCAGCATAATCAAGATCAGTCAGTCTTCCACCAGGTAGGAGGTCCACATCAGAATCTTATGAGTGCCGCAGACAGTTCTCCATTATTTCATCCACCAAAAATTTAAAAAAGAGTGAGAGAGGACAATTGACAGCCTTGACATACGCCGCTCCTGGTGCTGAAACTGTCAGACAGTTCACCGTAAACCCTAACCTGAGCTGAAGTATGGGAATAAAGCGCCGACAGTATGTTCACATACTTAGTCGGTACACCCCTACGTTTAAGCGACTCTAAGTGTAGATCGGTCCACCGAATCAAACGCACCTTTATAGTCGAGGAATACGGCGATTGTTGGCCGGCGGTACAACAACTCCATTGTAATGGAGACAACCACAGGGAACGTGTCGAGCAACTGAATCAAAGGCAGCATATAGGTCCAAAATCACCATAACCCTTGCACAAGACAAGAAACGACGATGCCCTAGTGTCCGTCGCAGGGCGAGGATATAATCAATACATCCGTGACTAGGCCGGACACAGGCCTGCTCCTTTTCATACTTGGTTCTTTTCGTGTTTCAAAAACTATTGCATTGTGGGATTCGTGAATATTTTGGATTCGATGGAGACAAAGTTAATACCTTTGTCGATGTCACATGATGTCCTGGCACCTTTCTCGAAAATAGCAGTGAATGTTGATAAATCCAGTCAGTCTCCCATATGGAACGGGAAGTTGTAATCAGTTTTAACGATAATCTTTCATCGCCATCCTTGAAAAGTGCTAGGGAAGGAACATTTGAACCTAGGGCCTTATTATATCCTAGTAGTTTAAGCTCTAAACTACTTCGGTTTCCGGCGGAAGATAATCGGGACTATCAGACGGTTGAACTCCGCCATCACGTCCAAGACCGACAATCGGTGCCTTCTTAGACATCACAGGGTCATTTGATTCGATTGACAGGGATGCACTCTGGTGCAGTCTATGGAGAAAGGGTGTGTCCAGATGCACATAAACATACCGAAAACAACCGATCTCGCGCTGGGTCAGGGCTCATTGCAACGTATCGCACACTTTAAGCATTTCAAATGAAGTGCAACAAGGTTGCTCAGCCTCCTCTTTCCTACAAAACTTTGCAAAAGACGATATGCTAGAGTGCGCCCTGATAAACTACGAACATGATGGTGTAGAGCTACTCTCAGGCATTCGATTACGAGAACGAGTATGCAGACGACATTGCCCTACTATGCTAGGGGTTACAGGGAGCCTAAAACATACTGCACAGACTAAAGTCTTTAGTTCATCAGTTTCGTATGACCTTTACATCTTCTAAGTGCAACATGCTATTGTAAGAGCAACCAGGCTCTGTGTCTAACATTGAGCTGTTGGAGGCAGTTGCGAAGTTAATGCATTTCAGGAGCTGTATCAGCGCCAATTGAATATGATCAAAAATTATACAGCTAGGGCTCGGATGATGCATGCCAATCTATTCTACCTGTGGCGTTGGCATGAAGACTTTCTATAAAAGGTCGGGTGCACATTGTCAACATAAAAACGGCCCTATTGTACGGCTGTGAAATCCGGTCTAGATTGTGCGTTATCAACAACGAGTGTCCCCGAGGCATTTGCAGCGTGCAGTGGAGACACTGTCAGCAATAATAAACTTCGCCGGCGTGTCTTACGGATGGATAAACTCTGTCGACCCTGAGTACATCAACCTCGTTTCACAGGTTTTGTTGGCTTGGCCCACTGTCTGTCAAATCGTTGCTTATTTGAAAAAAGAAACAAGATTAAACTGGAAGTGGCAACCTGGTGCAAGCCTATATATACAATATATAAATATATAACCATAAAAATCTTTCAATCAGATCTAATTATATCTATACTCTCACAGTTGACCTTCCTCCTTTCCACCTTTGGGATAAAATAAACGAGACTATTCACACAGAACAAGCACGATATATTCTACTTCACGACGTTGTAATCATCCAGCTCTGGTAGATCCACCACCCCGAAAAATACGTCTATATTGCAGTAATCTTTGTGAAGTTATCACCTAGGCACTCTGCGTGTAAAACTGCTGCACTGCTAATTGCATCAATAAAAAGCCGTCAGTGTCCCAACGGAGACCGAAAACTGACGCCACTTGTACGGTCCATAAGCCAAAGAATTAGCTTGGTCCATTCCAACAACCGACCATCTTTTCTTGCGCAACCACTTCCAGGAGAACATACATAATCACCAAACCTCTGACAACTGCCGATCTATTGTCTCAAGCCTCTTCCATGTAACTTCAACTTTTGGCAACTCAATGATCCCACTAGTCTCCGCTCACACGTTGACAGTCTGTAAAAATGGGGTTTATCCCCAGTTCACCATCGTTTAATCACTGATGTAGAAATGAGCTGAAAGTCGTTCGTACATGAATAAAGCGGTACTGATCTGAAGTAGTCTACTTTGAATGTTGATGCACTTATCCTAAGAAATCAGTAAGTGAAAAGTGGAGACGAATGGATACGAATCGTGAAAGCACGATCACACTATAGCTGCAAACGTGATATGACTGTGATGGAAGGTTATTTCATTCAGGAGTGAAAACGAACGACTTAGAAGTACGATGACAAATGATAAGTACTGTCGATTGAATCATGTAAGTCGCAAGCAAGAAGGCCGCTCCATCTGGACCGAAGCAGTATTGCGAGGAAAAGGTTCCGGAAATCCAACCAGTTGACAAACGGTATTTCAGGCGCACTAGTGTTTCACTGATAAATATTTTAAACCTATGCCCAGTCTTGGTGGTAAATGTATTGGATTGTTTCAGGCAGAAGTGAAGCACAGGCGATTGAGTTTTCTAAGCCCACAGAGCTATATGACAGGTTATCAGGGATTTTGCAAATTTAGTCCGAATACCACTCAAATCTGATGGCAGCTGTCAAATCATAACAGCTATTTTATCCAGCCCCTTCGGAAAGAAGCACTTGACTCAAGTTACAGTCCTACTGCAACTTGTCAGCGGTGCACACTTTTGCGGCGATCAGCTCCAGTGCGCTACCTGTGTTCACCACTGATCTTACAGTAGGTACGATCGGATTATCACACAATATGTTAGACATAAACAACAGTGGTACAGTTGCATCGGAGTAGTAGACCGAAACCAGCCACTTCTCGAAATAGGCGTATCTTTTCAATTGATCTACTAAACTTTTGGAGTTCGTTCAAAACACGTCAAATACTGTTTCCTGGCCACCGTTGAAGTAATCGTCATTCAGTTGTTGATAAACTCCGTTATGTTTGTCCCCAGTGAGGTAGTTATGAACACCTGCGTTCAATGTACCCGTCACCTCTGGTGAGCAGCTTTTACTATTGTGACACAACTCCGCCACTTTGTCGGCATATAACATAATAGTTAGACGATCCAATGCACACATTCAGATAGTTTGTCTTCCATCTGACAAGGCTGACCAACGACAATAGATTGAAGGCAGCCCGAAGACGGGAATCTACTTATCTGGAAAGATCTAACACAGTTCGAAATATACTGTATTGGAAAGAAAATCGATCAATAGGCGGGGAACAATGTGGAGAATAAATACGGTGATAAGAAACCACTTCAGCAGTGTTTGAGCAACAAGTGACTTGTAGGTAATCTCAGCTGAATAGCCCTCACGATTTGCAGCCAACACGACCATGAGAACCCGGAAGAAACGGGCCATACTATTCACCGATTTACAAGCAAACTTGGTATATAAACAATCTTAAAGCTGGCTGTCATTTGAAGACAGGCACAATGAGACAAATACATACCATCGGCAGCCGCGTGAATATCTCGACCAGACCGTTCACAGTGCAACGGTGGATCGTGAGTCGGATCGGCATCCAAGGCAGCCCATTCAGTCCAACCAACCGGACGATGCTCATCGCGCAAAATTAACTCGTGTACGGCGTACGTGTACTTCATGTGCGTTCTGACGGAAAGGAAATTGAGACCATCGGAATTGTGGAGTAAAAATTGCACGAGGTGAGACGATTTGTTCGGGAAGAGACAAAGTTGAAGCTAAGCTACTAATATGATATACCTAGCCATATACGCACAATCGGATCACACTCAGCAGCTGCGTTCCATATATAGTCAATGACCAACGGACGTTGTGTCTAAATCAGAATGAGACGAGAAGACATTTTAACAGCAAACAAATGAACGATTAACTGAACCTAGTAGGAGCCAAGAGAAAGAAGAATGAGGCAACGTGTGAAAACATTAAAGGAGAAGCCAACTGTGTAGTGACGGAGTACTGAAGTGGTCAACGTACCCTCGACAGGATCGGAATCGCAGTCAATGGCGTACCTGCATCCATACCATTTCTAGTTCTTTTGCTTAGACTTCTATTAATTTTCAACCTTCTTAGTAACGTTTTCTTCTAGGATATTCCACGTCACTGTTGAGGTGAGCGGCAGCCCGAGCCACAGTACCTTTTGGTCAGGCTCATGGCTGATATGATGATGATGATGATGATGATTGAAGTTGAGTGAACCCCTAGTCATCCCTCTATGACCGACGAAACTGGACTGAGTTCATCAGGCAAGTGGTGGAAGCCTGCATAGCCAAAATGAAATTAGGAAATTTATCCACACAAAATCGGTTAACAAACGACTAACCAACCAATATAAAACCTAACGCAAAGAACAACAGGAGGATGCGAAAAAGCAGACCAATTGAAGACGGCCGCCTAAAGCACCTTCGATAAAACAGGTAAACAAATGCGCGCCAGTTTTAGTTATTCTCACAGGATCGCTAGGTGACTGAGGCTATACGATATGGCGCGCATTTTGCTTTGTCCAAGTGCACACATTCTGGGTGACAACGGCCTGCATTCAGTCATGTTTTGTTTGTCTTGGAAGCTGTAACACAGATGACGATGGTGCTGGAAATGGGGTCTTCTTAAAAATGGCTAAGGTTTTGCTAACTAGATACACCTGTCATTAGCGTAACATCAGTTTGTGATGAAAGGGCAGGATGTGTGTGCGCGCGTTGGTGACCTAAAACCAGGAAATATAGCCAATCCCAGTCACTATGTTTGTATGTTATGCATTATTTCACAATCTTTGCCAATAGAGCATCGCCTGTGTGTGGCGACAGTACAGCACAGTGACGTAAGACTACGTGTGGTTGGAACAGACAGCCTCCAGCCACGTGAAACGGTCTCACTTTATACGTCAAGATAGCTCGGACACGTCCTATGCATGCTTAAGCAAAGCTTGTCATACGAGGCCTGGTTAGCTCACCGTGAATGTATCGAGAAAAAACAGTACGGTGAGCAGCCCACGACTTGGTGTGTAAGCAAAAAGAAAATTGCATCTGGTTTGGTCTCTGTTAACTCTATCCGATTGCTCAGCTGGAATACAAAAGGTGCTGAAACACTGGAAGACGGCCACGAGGCACAACAAATGAGGAGAATGTCGTCGTGCATGTTGTGATTACCATCCCTTGCCATCACTATTGATACTTTTTCAAAACGATAGTAGGACCCTAAAAAACGTCGAAATCGCTGGTAGTGTAAAACTTACTAGGTACTTTCTCTCCTTCTTGCTGTCGTTGCACATCTCCCCTACAATATCTTTATGACGTTGATTTTAGTCATGTTCACCAATTATGTGCTATTTCAGTTTGTTCCCAGAGTTGTGTGATAAGTTTTATCAGAAAAGCCATCAAATCTGACACATTCGTCAACTTATCGAACACTTCTTATGCTACCGTCTGTTGTGAACACATATATAAACTGTAATCAACTGTGGGACGGAACCACTTATTTTGCGTGAGCCGAGAGAAGTTTGGAAGAGAAAACTTTCACGTTAATCTGTCGAGGATATTTTGTGCAGCCTACGTGGCAGAACAAACTACGGTGATGGTATTTCTCTCGAAACTCGTCACCATAAGCTAGTTACAATTTTTACGGTGACAGTGGACCAGAATATCCGTAAGGATAAAGATGAAAACGAGGAATGAGAATGGACAACCTTGCTGCACATCACTTGATGTTAAAAGATGACAATGAGGTAGATGACCAAATAGGGGGCGCAATTACTCTAAAATTTGGTGATTATCTCGACGCAGTGATAATATATGACCAAAGCCCATAGCATGTGGATGACGGACAACATGGGCGACTGGACAAACCATCACTCAACGAAAGAAACACGATAGAAAGTGTCAGCCACGTGCACACAATCAGGCAAAAATGCACACTACGTGCAAATGGAAACCGCCGCTGTGTTGTGGACTGGAATTCCGGTTCATAAACACAAGCGCGCGTGTGGCGTGGGAACGTGTGACATGGACAGTAAAGACCGTGCTTTGTTGAAAAACTGTTTGCTACAGTAACAATTCAGTCAGATCGGCGGTCACAAAGTTCAGGGAATATATACCCATTTCTTGAACACTTCTTAACACGTCAAACGATTCCAGTGAGCTTCACTACCAACCTGGTTGAAACCCCTTCGAATGCATGAAAAGGCAACGCGTATCGGCTGCCTGTGGATATCTGTGCTAAGCTAAGTGGTGTAAAGTAGAAGTGTCGTCGAAGTCGACACAACCAAGGTTGCCTCCGGCTTGTGCCTGATCGGTTCGTTCAGAGCGTGATCATTAACCAATGATAAAGATGCACTTCAATCTCATTTAGAGAAAATAGGTTCCTCATCCCAGAACCACTTAAGATAAAACTTTTATTTCTGAAATGTGAAGGAAGCGATTGTACGAGTCGATCGAAACGGAATCTTCAGAAGGAAAACATTGTAAATTGCGATCAACTTTACCTTGAAAGTGCGAGGGCTAGGCGGATAAATCTTCGCAAACCTTGTGGGCCGTAGATGTTGACAGATGCCTCGGCATTCGATTCCGCTGCTGTCTCCAATACAATATCCCCGGCTGTTCCCTTCTGATCGATTGTGCACAAAAGACCCGGCAGACCGTACATGTGATCCCCGTGGAGGTGTGAAATAAAAATATGTGATACACGTCCCAGGTGCACATAGGGGGATCTCTGAGCTTGAATCTGTGTCCCTTCGCCACAGTCGAACAGCCATTGATCACCGCGCTGTAGATCACGTAAAATAAGGCCGGAAGCTCCACGATGGGGCGACGGGTAACCGGATCCGGTACCGAGAAAAACAATCTCCTGGTGGTAAAAAAATAACACCGCAATAAGTGAAAAAGCATCGACGGTGCTGGTGTGCAGCCGGAGTGACTCACTGGTACAAAAGCATAAATAATCACTGGTTTTGACAGTTCAAAACCTCAATAATGGGGAAGTTTGGGATGTTTGAATGATAACGGTTTGCTGGTCAACTACACATGGTCATGAACCGGACATTGCAGTAGCAACTCATATTGTAGTCCCGCAGTCGGTGAAATTGCTGTATATGTGAAGCTTTGGACATGAATCCACGGCTAACCCAACCGAAGATTTGACTAGCCAAACAATTCTATAAACGTATACACAGCATTTGTTGAAACAGGTAATATGTGTACGTAGTATGAGCAAGCAATAATTGGCACAACCCATCTGCACTTCACTCTTGTTGACCAGATACTTTCGGTCGGGCAAAAGCACGTCACTGTATGCGACACACTAAAATGGTCGGAAACGGCACAGACAGTTACGTACTCACCAGCCGAACAGTGGACATGTCCTAAGATCGAACAGCGGAGCGGTTCTTAAAGCTTCATCTAAAGGTGTACATGAGCACGAACTATACATTCAACAGGTTCATCAGAATACCGGAATATTCCTCAGCGCTGTCGATGCATCAGTGTTGTACTAACAATGGCTGTAACGAAACTATACGGACACATTATGGATAGACTGCATATTAACGGCCCTTGCAGATCAAGTGCTTTTTCGACAGCCTCGAAATTCACTCATTCCGTGAAGTGACACAAACCAAGTAATATACACAAGCTTTTGGCTCAAGGAGTAAGACCTGTGTATGAGTAAAACATTAAAGGACACAAATCTGACACTTCATGCTCCATACCAGGCCGTAAGTAGCAACTTGACCGAGACGCCTAAAAGAAAAGCTTTGGTGAACAAGACAATGTACATGAACGTACAACATACTGGTAGACGATTCCTGTAGAGTGTTACCTCAAGATAGAAAATAAACAAAGGTGGACTTCCCGAAGTTTTATCTGGACGAAACAGACGTAGAATCATCCAGCCGACTTTCAGTCAGGCCAGGGGTAATCATAATTTAGATAGACACTTTAACAGAACGCTTGGATGGACGGCACATCAGGCGTCCCAATAGGACTGGATACTGTATGGTCATCCAAACCTAGGCAACAGCAATCCGTGACGACTGATGCAGGAACTTGCAACCGTGCGTTTTTCAATCGGTATAATCGTCAAAGTTTAGTAGTCTAAAGACCCTGGATGAACCGGTACGTTTCTACGTGGTTTGTAGGAATTTGGATAAGAACTAACATGAAAGTGGATATAAGCGAATGGTACAATTGTTACCAACGCACGGTTGACAGTCAGAAGTTTAAAGTTATCAAACGTGGTGGGCAGCCGATTTTCAAAAATTACACCGTAAGGTGTATGCACAGACATACTGTGTCGGAGATTGGCACCCCAAACCCGAGGTAGTCAGGGCTCGAATATGGAACTGCATGAAAGTGAGTCGACGAATAGAAAATTGCACACAAAAGGACGTTTCAGATCGATACAGCCTAGCCAGTCAATAACCGGCCACATTATTTTATAGAGGATTCACCCATCTCACCATAACTACGCGGCTTAAGAAAATGAAACTTGCATAAATAAAACGGAAGAGGAAAATCAAAGGCGTAAAGCACCAAATTCGACAGCGCACAACGAATGGAAATAACTGTGGACTGCGTTCACTCAGCTTGGCCAGTATTTCTATGTTGGGTTAGAAACAACATTTTATCTGGCTAAAATAAGCGGTTACTTTGACATCAGAATCGAAGCAGAACACATTGATGAGGCTGATTGGCACTCTGACACACTGTGTTCCTTATCTTAAGGTGTTAACGGATGCAGAGCACAAAGTCAATGTCTCGAGAGACGTAATTTATTAGCAGTTGGCAGTTAATGATGTGCTCAAAAACTATTAATTGTTAAAGCGAATCAAACTGCTGGCATTATTTACTCTCCAGACAGATCTACACTACACTGTTGACAATGTGGGCAGAATCGTCTGTACGTCTCAGCTGGTATGACACAATCTTGCTGCATTTTACTTATTTATGCAGGCTGAACCTCCCTTCAATCGGGGTAAATAAACTTGCTACCTTTGGTTAAGATATGCATCATTACCATGATGTTTGACGATGAATGGACCACTCAGCTTATCACCATTTCTCACTTTCATTGAGTCCCTGACTTAACACAGTTCAATCGAGCTAGATATGCTGATTAACGAGGACGAAAATATTTGATCGGTTAAAATGTGAAAGATGGAGTGATGGATTATGATCGCATCTCGAAAGGTTTAGTGGAAAAGTACGTTCGCAGAACTTCTAGGTTGAACGATTCAACAGTAGCATGAACTTTCTAACATAACAAGACGACGGTGATTCAGTCCATGTATCGGTTGTTGTTTGGTCGAAATGAGTTAGACCTTTGTGACCAGAAGCGTCAACTGCTTGCACTACAGGAACCTCTTACGAGAACGTTTAATCCGAAATGTTCCACCAACGTTATCGTACAGTCCCGGGCGATAACGCCCCGACTAACTGCAACAGCCGCGTACGAACATCCAGGTCAGCTTAAGATATTGAACCCTTAATTTCACAAAAATGGGACCAACACGGTAGTATTATCATTGAGAACAAAAACAGACCTTCTCAAGACGAATTCGTGAGTTGTTAGTTTGTTGCTTAGTCGTGTGCAGAGATATGGCGTTCGGTGAGAAGATGTAGTGGAGGACGTGTAGGTTAGCGTAACAACGGGTTACTCGAGGTATGAGCAATATTCAAAAAAGCGCAAGATCCACATACTGATCAAGTTTGTTTCGCGCCGACTACGACATGATAAATTTCCATATATGTATCTTATGCGTGTGAACTGAATGCAAAGAAGCACCCTACGAATTGTTTAGCCAAGACTGTGACTAAGAGCGGCAAACTATGCGCGTATCATTGGTGAATGTGTGCGACGAATTTAAATCACAATGGTTTCTAGCAGCCACCTGTAAATCAGTTTGAAATGCACTCACCTAAAACAACGATGCTTCATAACAGATTTCGTTTTCTAACTACCGAAAGTATTCAGAACGAGTAGATAAGAGCCAAACTCACACAGCTAAAGCTGTCACTGGTCATTTCTCCATGGTGGGTTCAAAAACGAAAACGGTCGTAGAGGTTTGCTTAGACAATATCCCCAACAAATTATATTAATCCCTTTTTCTCGAGTGGGAAACGAGTTTCGCTTTTATTAGATCCCACCGACATGACACTTACTTGCAAGAACCATGTTCTGAAGGTCAACTTTCACATTTTGTAGTCAATTAGTACAACAACTATCATCGAAATGGTAGACGACTGCTTTTATCCTGTTGGATCTCATCAGCAGAACATACGACACAGTGAATGCTTACCGGTTTGCAACCCAACCTAATAAAAACAGAGTATAACAGACGAGGACGGCCACCAGACAATCATGTCTCATAATGAGATAGTGTCCATATAAATTAACTAAATACGAATCAAAACCACTGGGTTGAAACAAACTACCAACACACACGAATTTACGAGGCCGTGGCCACAACTTAGCTGTGAAATCACAGAGTGGATTCTCACCCCGGGCCTGCCATTCTTATCTAACGAATACAACAAGAGAGAAAATGATGTGGGAGCGCACAGATTTCTGAACCAAGAAACACTCACGAACGCCACGAGGCAGAGAGTACCGTTCTGACCGTAAAACACGCTGGGCCAATGAAGTTATTTATTGTCAGACACCTATTACAAGATGCATGAACATACGTCACAACTGTGCACAATTCCGCGAGAATAGCAACTCTCATCATCCGTCGCGGTCACGTAAAACTAGGTACTTTGTAAAATGTTGAAGGCAGAACACGCTTTCCACTGCTGCTCATAGCGTTCCGTGGTCTGAACGCGAGATAACATTAGTAACTTCAACGCGAGTGCTTTCTTTTTCGATCCGGGCTAAGCTACACATTAGTACTGCTGAACAATTGGAGTAGGAATTTGAAGTGGCAGCAACCGTGCTCCGAATAAAATTATCCACACCACACTGACGGGGTCCGGGACCTTCCAACAATGAGGAAAACAACAGCACGACGTATTTCCAGGTAACGAATATCACTTATAAAATAACCATTCAAATTTGAAAGACTTGTTCGGAAAGTTCACCTTCATATTCAGTCACCATCATCATCACAGACAGCAACACATCAGTGGTTCACACTGATGCTTAACTGCCACACAACCACGAAATGAAAACAAACCTTGTATAAAAAGATAGCAGTGAGAAAGAAAGGGAGCGGAACGGACTAAACCAATGTAAATAAATGCCCATATTTAAACACCCAATGCAACCGAGCTGTAAGTGAAAGTAAGGCGTCATCAGCGAGACAGCTTCCTTACGGCTTTCACTGCCCGCATCATTAAGTGCACTCACTTCACAGACAACTCGGCCAAACAACGACAACATTCACGCCACTGAGCTCGATTAGCCGCCATCTCACCTAACGTCTCAAGCCACCGACTCTGAGTCGCGAGGCCCCAGCCCGGGAGACGAACCCGACCTACAGTGACCAACCCTTCGTGAACGATTTCATTTGTCTACGCCAGGTCATCATCTGTCCACCTCGCACCTTACGCCAGTCGGCCGCAGCGTCGACAAACAGTGCTCGGTGTGGACAAACGACTAGCTGGCATCCTTAGTAAATGACCTAACCGTTCACCTCTGTGCAAGTATAAGGATTGAGCGGAAGAACTCGTCTGACAATCGCCACCAATACCCGCTTCCTAACCTCCTCGTTGCTTACTCGCTGGTGCCACCCGATACGAGCGATTGAACGCAGACATCGGTGGTCAAATACCTGGAGACGGTTCACGTCCTCTACCATGAAAAGCCATGTTTCGTTGCCCTAAAGTAATGCAGCCCTCACAGTTGACTTACATACGCGAATCATAGGCATCACAGAAATACCCCTCTGTCACCATAGGTGTCTCAGATTAGCGAACACCGCCCTAGCCTTGGAAATACGCGCTTCTATTTCATTCCCTACACCTCCGCCGCCGCTGATGCAGCTTCCCAGGTATACAAACCGGTCAACAACCTCCATGACTTCATTATCTAACATTAAATCTACGTAATCACAATCTTGCAGAAGCACTTTGCATTTTGAGGCTGCAAAGCGCATTCCGAAGTACTTAGCAGAACGCGAAATAGCGTCCAGTGTTGTTTGTGCCGCTTGAAAGTTGTCAAACAGCAACACCTTGTCGTCAGCATAATCAAGATCAGTCAGTCTTTCACCAGGTAGGAGGTCCACGCCGGCATCTTATGAGTGCCGCAGACAGTTCTCCATTATTTCATCCACCAAAAATTTAAAAAAAGAGTGAGAGAGGACAATTTTGACATACGCCGCTTCTGGTGCTGAAACTGTCAGACGGTTCACCGTAAACCCTAACCTGAGCTGAAGTATGGGAATAAAGCGCCGACAGTATGTTCACATACTTAGTCGGTACACCCTACGTTTAAGCGACTCTAAAAGTGTAGATCGGTCTACCGAATCGAACGCACTTTTATAGTCTAGAAATACAGCAAGTGTTGGACGGTGGCACACATGACGCTGCTCCAGACTATGAATAAGACATGCGTTGATGTTAGACATAATTAACACTGCTGCTGGGAAAAATGACTTAGCAGTGACTCAGTGAGCTCACATTAGGCACGTTCAAACACCCAGCCACAATCTCGTGCACGGTGGCAACGTTGCTCGACCATCTCGACAAGGAAATCAAATGCATTCAACATCGGCGTATGTCGCACTCCTCCTGCAATCAAAAAAGGTGTCACAGCTGGTAACGAACGGGAACGTACACAAACAGCATATTTCTGTATAAAATCAGTCATTTGTAAGAGTTATACCGTTTGTCTCAGACTAAATAGAGTTTGGAGATCAGTGCAAATGGCAGAAACACTTACGACAACTGTGCAGATACTCCTCGTCCAAGAGCCCAGGTGGCATCATGACTTTGTAAGGTAGGGCGGCGTAAGTAATAAGCGTCTGACAGTCAAAATTAACCAGGAACATGAAGCTGATTTTGTGGTTGTTACCACTCATCGCGTATGCTTACTCAATGAATTTCAACCACAAATCCTACTACAGGAGCAGCAAAGTCTGTAAGTCGTAGCCAATAACTCAGATGTATGTTAGTTGTGCTGACTACCTCCGATCCAATGGGGTCGCTAGATGCCATCTTGCGTCGTGAGACAAAACGAGTTACTGCACAGCATCTGCCGTTCTTATAGTCAGGTGTGTGGTTGAAGTCCACCCGGTAAACATACCTGATGGGCGGCAACAACCAAACAACCGGTCGTGTTTCCGGTTAGTTTTGACCACTGAACGGAATACTTACGATTTTGTAGTAAAAGTGGTTTGAACCAAATAAATCTGCAATTTTAACAAAGGGTTATCAGGGCAACAGGAATTTATTTCGAAACATCGGAAGGATGATAATATTGACAAACTCCCGAAAGGCCAAGCATTCCGTTTTGTAAAATGTATTCTCCTCGTGCTAATAGTCAGTGTTCATCAGCATGGCGCACCCCCGACTATGGTTCCACCAGATTGAGGCCGTCTTTACCACCAGACGGATAACGTCAGAGAAAATAAATTTTCATACGTGGTGCAGTCACTTCCTTTTGACGTCGCAGCGGAAGTGGAAGACCTGCTGGAATCAGTCCCATCCGATCTCCCTTATACCCTGTTAAAAGACGCCATCATAAAGCGGACTGGAAAGTCAGAGGCTAAACTCTTGCATGACTTGTTCAATTCAGTCGAGCTAGGCGATCGGTCTCCATCCCAACTGTTACGTTATATGAGAGGCCTTTTGGGCTCGCGGAAGCTTGACGATGCAATCTTGAGACAGTTATGGGCGGAAAAACTGCCATCTGCTGTACAGCACATTTTGGCCGCCATGGATGAGGACAGATCAACTGACAAATTGGCAGCCCCTGCGGACAAGGTATTCGAGACTTTTCCTTCACAACCGGTGTGCGTCGCAACCATAGCTGTTCCCACGTCGTCCCCTTCAGTCTCAACTACTGATGATAGCCTGAAACTTTTGATTGAGATGTGCCATCGTATGGATAATATGGCTATGCAAATCAACGAGCTGAAGAGGCATCCACCCAAAAGCCGTGCACGATCTAACTCCCGCAGTCCATCAAGGTGGTGTTGGTACCACCAAAACTTTCGGCACAAAGCGAAGAAATGCACCCAGCCGTGCACATTCCGAACTCGCCACGCGTCACCGTCAAACCGGCAGGACCAGCCAGTAACGGCGACGACTGTCGCTGGCCCAGCAGGTACTAGTCGCCTATTTTTCATCAGGGATCGATCGACCGGCTTGCGGTTCCTTATAGATACCGGAGCCGAGCTCAGCGTTATTCCACCGCAACCAATGATCGACTTCAGTCTGGCCAGTACACTTTACAGGCCGCGAATCAAAGTCGCATCAAACTTTCGGGGAACGCTCTCTCACTGTCGATCTCGGTCTCCGGCGATGTTTTCGATGGATATTCCTGCTTGCCGACGTTCAAACGCCACTCATCGGTGCCGACTTCCTGGCACATTTTAACCTTTCCGTCGATGTCAAGAGGCGCAAGCTAATTGACAACACTACCGCATGCACAGTAAATGGCACCCAATCGACGATCGCATCAATCGGCATCCGGCCTGCTCTTCCACCAACACCGTCTTTTGCAGCACTGTTGAAAGATTTTCCTTCGTTAACTCGGCCGTGCTCACATACCGAGACGGTTAAGCACAACGTGGAACATCATATTACAACACGCGGTCCTCCGATTTTGCTCAGGCAATTTTAAAGCAACACTGTGCTCGGTTTTAATGTCTATGTCCATAGTGTCATCAAGCATTTCTACTAATACCAAAAAGATGAATAAAGCACAGTTCGCAGAAAAAATTTAGTCGGGCTCATCAGCTTGTGTCGGCAGAGGGATAGTAGATAATTTGTAAGGACTTGCCGACGGAAACGTCCTTCATGTCCTCACTGTGCTGCTGGGCAGTGGCCATTTTAGACAAATCAAAGGAGGGTGACGATGGACTGAGTTGATGTCAGGACGTGATAATGCATCAGCAACGATATTGGCGTCACCACGTAGGTGTCGGATGTCCGTGGTGATGCCTTACTTTCATCTACAGCTCGGTTGTTTGTTTGCAAGGTGTAGGCGCCTTGATGTTGTATGTTTGAATATAGACGTAGCTATTTTTAGTAGTTAGGTCCCCTTTCCCTCCCCTTCTTTTTTCTTCTTTCTATATAGGTTTTTCTTCTTCGTGGTTGTGTGGCAGTTAAGCATCAGTGTGAACCACTGATGTATTGCTGTCTATGATGATGATGACCAATGACAGTGACTTGCATTTGTACGACCAGTCAACAGCCTGTCCGGATACTTCAACCTTCCCTGACGTAACCGATTGTATCTAATAGGTTGCCAGCCACCTCCACTACAACGTAAGTCCCTTAAGAGACCCAACTGCAAGATATCTGGACCTCCGCTAAGCACAAAATAGCAACAGAAACAGCATATCCAGAAGCGGTAACTGTTCTACTGACCAGGCTGCATAACCACGCAAAAAATTCAGAAATAAGGGGTGGGGTCAAAAATGCTTCACGGGATCTCGGACAAGAGAGAGCTTACACCGAACGAGTCCGTAAATGAGGCTTGCACATCTGCTTTGTCAAACTGGTTGTTAGATGTGTGATAAGATCACAAATCTATGTCGGAAAAATTCAAAGTCATATACATCAGTTCTCACTTTTGTGGTTTTGCTACTGGACAGCGTCGAACCACGTTAATTCCAAGGAAACCGTGTGCAAAGCAACAATGGATTAGAGACGATCTGATAGAAGTCTCTGTTGGTTGCTGCGACAGTTCGCGAAGATCACTTCAGCCCAGCGTGTTTTGTGACCGGATGGTGCCTGTTTCACTATTAAGTTTACGCCGCTGGTTAAATTTAATACGTAGTAGAACAAGTACGACCTGGTCACACAGCGGAGATGCATCCTCATCCGTTCACATACCCAATTCTGGCTGAACTAAAAACGACACTGGACTGCACGAGTGTACCGTAATCAAATCGACTCTTACTGTCTTATCGTACTCTAGGAAAGCGAATGACGCAGGTTAG
Organism: Paragonimus kellicotti; assembly: GCA_014220965.1. NCBI lineage: Eukaryota > Metazoa > Platyhelminthes > Trematoda > Plagiorchiida > Troglotrematidae > Paragonimus > Paragonimus kellicotti. The sequence goes on along the minus strand of LOND01003354.1, from coordinate 2,366 downwards.
CGATTTAGCGCAACCGATTAGCCAGCATGGCAAAACTAGAGCCTGGACATCAAATACTGACGCTGATACACTCCTGTAACCGACAAGTCTGAGAAAGCAACTGGACAATTAGACGGACGATCACTAACAACAGTGCCGTTTGGGTCAACGTTGCTTGTATCAACAACCACTGTCCAGTCAGGCACCATGCAACGTTCTCATTAAGAATTCAACAGCAGATAATTACTGGAAAGAGAACGCATTGACAAATTAAAAATATGCACGATAAACGGATTCACACCAATTCGGATATTAACAAATGCCAAACAAGATGAAACATATCTGATCGGATGATAAACGGCAAACTCGCTCATAACCCCGAAAGAATATGGCGCGGGAAACAGGCAAAGTTTGATCAACTACAGTTTTGTTTCACATCATTTACGTCACAATCCACTGTCTCTTTAACATTTTAAAAAGGTATACAAAGTAAATCATGATAAGCATAAAGTAGCAATTGGCCAACTACATCAATGTATGCCCTATGACTGGAAGATGGAACATCACCACGTTTTCCCAAAATCTTAAACATATAACTCCGTGTTTACTTGTTGAAAATGCAAACTTTACAGGGTCTTCGTATCAGTAACTTCTGAGGAGGATTGGATGACTAGTCAGGAAGAGTCTCATGCGTCAAACGAAGATCCCAATATATATTAATACGTTCTGAGTACCGTCAGCAGTAATCATTAGTAGAGCGGCTGACTTTGCTTGGTAGTCATTCATCTCTTCTGAACCACGTTCCTGTATTCGACGTTTATTGATATGGTCGACTGTGTGTTGGCACCAAAACCATAAGTATTATGATCAAGTTTATTCATTCTATACTTACCTCCTGAAGGAATCGATCGTCCGCGATCAACAGCTTGAATCCTTTAACTTGCAGCGGGTCAACAAAATGTATCGCCCAGTGTCATGTAATGCTACATATAAAAGACACCATGACGCTTGACGTGCACGTGTGTGAACCGTCAAACTATGGCGTCAATGACGTCACCGCCTCTCCGATTCACTTTAAAATGGGACGTTTTACCGACGTTCCATAAGTTACGTTCGCAATCACTCCCAGGACAGTCTTGAGAAACATACCAGGCAATTTGACCACAATACTCTGTGTAGCGTATGGTTCCGAAAGTCTCTTAAGGAGATTAATCATATTATCGACTGATGACCGTTTTCCCATTATCAGAAACGATCCCGAATTTGTAACCCATTTATTGAACGTAGACAGAGAGCCAAGTATTATACAGGAGAAACAACCAACCACAACGTGCTGCTTTTTAAGCCGTTAAACACTAGACTTGTGGGATGCAAAGAATGGGGTTGGTGTGAGCAAAACGTAGGAACAATTTAAAAGGGGCGACGCCTGATGTATGCAACAGTGAAGGGGGTTGAGCGCATATTAATTCAGATAGGTACAACCATAATTGGAACTTCTTAATGAAGCGGAGGCCGGTTATATTGAAATGGCCACGCATTGTTCTGCTTACTAACTACAAGAGCTAGACTTGAGTTTAATGCTTCCTTTGGCGCCAGCCACCGGAACAGCGTAGACTGTCATCAACCTATACAACCAAAAACTTCATTTTCCACAAATGTCGCAAAAGGAAACCTTGCCCAGTCCATCAGAGATAATACTCACAGAAACCAAATTTCAGACGTCCTGGGCACTAGTCGGGGCACAATTAAAGCGAATCGGTAAGTGAAAAAGCACAAGCACTAATACAGTAAATGTGATACCGTGTTTGGTATGGAGTAAACCTATCTTCCTATGGCTACCACTAGAATAGGACATGTTGGTAGGGGATGTGGTTCAACGAATACTCGAAGGTTTACAAACTAAGTCAGAACAGCAACAAGGAGAGAAGAGTATTGTGATTTGAGCCGGCAGGATAGATGGTGAATATATGACAGTATTAGGCGAACCAGAATAAGTTACGGACAGGTTCCTAGCGAGACCAGCTAGACAAAGAAGCCGGCTGAGTTGTGTCTTGGAAGCTCAGGCAAACCAGGGATTCTCAGTACCAAGCGTATTGCTAACAAAATTTAACCTTGCTTATTTGCGTAGTGCAGATCAAACTCGTAATTTATGCAAGTTCATCTGGAGCATTTAAGCGTGAAAAAAAAAACATTACACTTCATGTTATTAAAAACTGAATTGTGACGATTCATTAGGCTATGATGACAATTCCCTATATGAAGTGGACTTCAGACTTTGCAACAGAACAATTTACAGCGAGGTGTCTGTGATGGGACAAGCTATCCGAAACCAACTATAATGTTCGAACCTCATCTTCAGTGCATACTCGCCCGGAGAATCCATGATA
>LOND01003352.1:27951-39703 GCA_014220965.1 Paragonimus kellicotti | reverse complement strand
GAGTGAAGCTCACAACAGACCCACCTAGATTTGTGCGACGAAGTTTGAGAATTTTGTCATCAAGCTTTAAAGTAAGCAGGTGCTCGTCTGTCCAGTTAACACTACTGAACCATAAATTGATTCTAAGACTATTCTACGTTGCTCATTCAAATTTTATGTTTGCGGCAACCCTCAGCACAAATATAGTCTTACTGTCCATCGAGCTTAACTCGTTACCACTCCATTACTCCTTATCCGGTCGAGGGTGCGTTGACCACATTTTTACCTTGCGACGGATCTTGGAACATCGGCACTCTTATAGGCAGCCGACGGTCGTGGTCTTTCTGGACCTGAAGGCTGCTTTCGATTCAGTTGCTCGTAACGTTCTCTGGAACTGTCTTCTTCGCAAGGGAGTACCAGGGAAATACGTGAATCTGTTGAGATCACTGTATGCTCACTCTGCAGGCAGGGTGAGAGTTTATGGTCAGCTGTCTCGGGCATTCATTGCTTCTAGTGATGTTCGTCAAGAGTGTCCGATTTCCACCTCCCTGTTCAATTTTGTCATGGACGTCATTCTGGAGGGTACGCTCAAGGAGTCCAGTGGACTTAGTTGTTTCACTTCTTCCTGCGCTCGGTTGACGTTGGCGTGGATTAATAGGCGGGACGACATTGTCTTACTTAGCCCCTCTGCCGAAGACATGCAGACCATGCTGAACAAGGTGAGTGACCGGGCTGGTTTGTATGGAATGCGCTTCGCACCTTCAAAGTGCAAAGTGTTACTTCAAGACTGGGGCATTCCATTCCTACTTTCTTTATTGCAGGTAATCCGCTTGAGACTGTGGACAGCTTCACCTACTTTTGGGTAGCCACTAATCCTCGTCAGCTGTGATAGTTACTGACGTGAGATATCAACGAGGAATGGCAAAGGCAGAGTTCGCCTTTTGCCAACTGCGATCATGTCTGGAAAGCATTGTCGCGAAAGAGTAATGCTTGTGTGCGTTCTGTTTTGTTGCTCTATTGTTGGAACGTGGCCTGTTTCGCAAGAATAGCAAACAAGCTTGCTGTATTTGACCATCGTTGTCTCCGCCAATAGCCCACATTAAGTGGACTGATCGCGTGAGCAATACGGCAGTTCGCCGGCGCGTATTCCGGAACGCTCGGGATGCGCGATCGATCGGTCAACTACTCACGTTGCACAGCCTGCGATGGTTAGGTCACGTACTCCGTATGCCAGCTGATCGTTTACCGTACCGGGCATTATATACTGAGACCACCAACAGTTGGGTGAAACCACGTGGTGGTCAAGCGACAACGTGGTCACGAAATATGAAACCCTGACTGCTCCACTGAGTAAAGTGGGTAGGTGTCGCCTGCCTGGATGGGTCCTCGTGATCACTCAAACCGCTGGTTAGAGACGCTATCCGAGATGGCAGCGTGTCGCAGTCAATGGCGTACCTGCATCCATACCATTTCTAGTTCTTCCGCTTAGACTTCTATTAATTTTCAACCTTCTTAGTAACGTTTTCTTCTAGGATATTCCACGTCACTGTTGAGGTGAGCGGCAGCCCGAGCCACAGTACCTTTTGGTCAGGCTCATGGCTGATATGATGATGATGATGATGATGAAGTGTTTGTACAAAGACTGGAGGCCACCATCTATTGTTTACCGTGGATCCACGCTTAGAAGTCGTATCCGTGCACAAAGCTCGCCTATCATCTCTGCCACAAGTCTTCCATGGAGAACGCTCAGGAAACTTCTAAAACCGTTCATGTCAACTATCCACAATTCTGTTCACTTTAATCCACTGTTTCATATTTTAAATACCTGCTAAACCCCCTTCTGCATTTTGATTCGAATAGGGTCCTACTGCCTAACACCACGTGTTGGTTGACACCACATGTACTGGATTGACTTCGTTACGATTCTGAATAACTCGTTGTGAACTCGTTGTGAAGTGGGACGATACGAGCTATTACCAGTACGCGTTATCGCAACAGGAGCGCATTGTTAATGAGCGGTAGAAGGCTGTCTTCTGGTTTTGGACGTATGGCGATTTTATTATCAAATTCGTTCTAAGATTTGATAGTCAGTGACTGGATTTTGAGGATTTTCATTATTTCAAACTGAACAAGATCATAATTTGAACGCAGACTTCCCATTCATATAAGCTTATCTGCCAGTCCGGTTCAAAAGTATGCACTATAAGCTTGAGGTTCGCTCATGTAAGAGCACACCAGCAGTGCACGCACTCGTCGGAGCCTGAATTTTCATTCCGACCCCTGTGTTGGTGTGTCTGATATGTAGGTCACAACACCAGTAACCTCAAAATGTGTAAGAACAGATAGTCATTTAAACGCCCAACCACAACTGTATGTCAGTGGTGTTCAGCTTGCCTAGTCATTTCGAAAGGAAAGTAAACAGAATCGCCTTGTTCAGTGGTGAGCGACAAACAAGCAACATCCGTACACAATGTTCAACCGTATGTTGGTCCTCAAATTGGTTTGTGTGCAACCTAAGCCCGGAGTTTTCGCAAATGGGTCTATTCCAAATAAACGAAATGAGATAATTCTAATAAACTGAAAAGGCAAAACAAGTTGGTACTTGCAGATGTTTGAGTAGATATCAAAACAGTTTCCTGCCCTGCTCGGAATGACAAGGAAATCAAAACAAACACTGGAGAAAAAATGTCAAGTTGTACAAAAATCGTCTGGAAAATAATTTGATATGGTCACAGCTTCTAGGTCGGTCAAAACGCGATAGGTACTATGACATTTTGGTCATAAGTTCACTCTCTAATAAAATAAAATATAATCTTTGTAAGAGCTCTGAGTGTGTCAGTGAAAAGGCTTGTATTCTCTCAAGGAATCGGAAAACTGTCTAAGTTGATAAAGTGATTATTAAGAGTGGTTCAAATAGATCGGACTGGTAGACAACGCTAAAAATAGCAAGTCGTTATGTCCGTCTTTTGTTCTGTTATACCCTCCTTGTACAGACAGACGCTGGCACTTTTCATTTTAGCAGGTTCTGCAAAATACACGTTCAAATTTCTGTTCAGCTGAGAATACCGTTTCCATAAATTGGAACGCACTTACAACTGACCGCAGTTACCACAGACACATAAATTTTTCAGTCAGCTCTTTTCAAAAAAAGCAATGTACTCGAATTTTGCCCTTGTTAGAGCTTATCAATATTGCATATCCTTACCGCGAACGGGATTTGAAATCTGGACACGCTTTCTTGAAACAACCGTGTTGACGACTGCGCTACTGACCCCATGCAAGGCACAACTGAATCAACATATGTAAACGCCTAGTCTTATTGGTTTATGAATAACGCTGAGATTGCCTGATCGCCTAAATAGTGGGCACGATAAATGCCCTGTTAACTCTAGGACTTCTGTCCAAGTTGAACTCATAGAAATCAGTCAAGAGTTTACCGATATTCTAACTACTGGTGAGTCGTAGGGGATGTTTTATTACCAGACTACACCTGTTTTATCCTCCTACGTCACACGATATGAAACCCGATTACGTGGCAACATTTTCATCGCAACAACTTGCAACCCAACTTTTTCCCCTTCCTCTCAAATTTCAAACGCATTGTACACGCTAGTATTTCTGCCTACGTCTTCATCAGTCTGTAAAAAGTGGAATACCTGAGTGATCTGCAAGCTTCGGGAGCAACACACGAACTGCTGTGGGTCGTGTTGTCTGTCAAAGATTTGATTAACACTGCAATTAATTTCTTCACTAGGATTGTTTCCATCTATTCAGCAATACGATCGAGAAGAATTCCTTGGCGTTGTGACGAACAACAAAACTGGTTTGTCGACTTTGAACGTAAGCTGCATTTTATCGTTAAACTCAATAAAATAGTTAGCTGTTCGACGGTTATAATTCTGAGTTATTTGTAAACATCTGCATCTGTTTGCGAGCGAATTGCTTCCTGTTGGCTAAAAATGGAAATTTCACTCAGCCATGTGTTGCATTCAGACTGCATAGCTTGTTGACCACAATTGTTGATATGATAACCTGGAGTACCTCGAGTTCAAACAAACCGTTGCATTGTACCACAGCTTTCACTACAGCTCGGTTGTTTGTTTGCAAGGTGTAGGCACCTTGATGTTGAATGTTTGAATATAGACGTAGCTATTTTTAGTAGTTAGGTCCCTTCCCATCCCCTTTTTTCATTCTCACTTCCTATACAGGGTTTGCTTTTTTCTTCGTGTTGTATGGCAGTAAGCATCAGTGTGAACCACTGATGTATTGCTGTCTATGATGATGATGATGATGATGATGATGATGATGATGATGATGATGATGATGATGATGATGATGATGATGTCAAAAGTGCGTTCTTGGACATGTATGACCCACTTAAAAAACGAATTCCATTGTTTCAGCACGAAAACAGTTAGGACCACTTTAACGGTGGACAAGATTCAGGCGCTATGTCCGTGAAATTCCCGTTTGTAGACGGTTTTTTACGTGGTTTCCCCTTTTGTTTCACACACTCGGCAGTTAACTACCATCCAACCTGATGCACCTGTTTAATCCCCGCAACCTAAAACAAAATCCCGATTGCATTAAATCTCCACAGAGGGTTTGTAGGCTTTGCTGCTACAGTGACCGCTAGTTGACAGCTCAAACAATTGGCCAAGACACGTTGACATATAGAAGCAAACTGAATTTGAAAGTTGGAATACAAATAAACAAACGTCCCGCAAGCAATTACCCAATAATTCTCGAACCTTATGCATTACCTGTCTTAAGCATGTTCACTCCTTTTAAGGCGAAGTAGAAGAACATAGAGGTGTCATTAAACAACAAATTTGTAGTTGAAACACTGGGTTCCCTTTAATAGTGGTAATTTAAATTTGAAAACTTATTGACGTCAAAAGTGAAAACAGTCGATTACTCGAAGGGTGATGCATATGTAATCTTACTCTTGTTAAATACTGGAGTATGAAACAGTATAAAAGTGACGGCTTAATTAACAAGACGACCAGTAGTATTGAACTATCCTTTCTGACATCAGATTGTTTCAAAACTGTTTTCCACGAGACAAATTAACCGTTACTCAAGACCGGCTGCAGTTTCCGCTATAGCTAAAATTCAAAAACCGATCCTTGTGAAACGAATGTACAGAATAGTGTTCCAAAAACAAGAAAATAGTCAAGATGCTCAATGAGTAGCGCTCAGAATCATCGTTCCAGGTTGTTCACAAGGTCAAATCACGTTGTACCACGTAGGAGGAACTACTCACGCCAACGTTCAGTTACATAGACCACTTCTGTTCTCGATAGAAAATCGCACAGATAATATGGCTCAAATATATAACAGCGGATAACTACCACCACACATACAACCTTCATTTGGTGACGTTAAAGATATGACGAATTCAGACCATTTGAAAATGACAACCTCGGTTGATTCTGAACACGAACAATCACATCCCTGACTTCCCTATTAGTCATCTGCAACTGGGATGACAATGTAGAATAGCAGTACGTGCTGTTCGTCTATAAACCAAGAGGTCAGTTTCTACGTAACTACTGATATGTAATGCATTTTTTTCAAACGCTGCGTTACCCTACCCAAATGCAAGTATTAGAGAAGCTAGTAACGACTATTGTTATTCAAAGGTTATAAGATGGATCTTTATAACTGAAGCTAACTGTGTTCGTTTGTCAAAATATTAGTATTGTGTGACCCACCACCACTGAGTTAATCGCCTATTTGGTTGTTGATCATATTCACATGTAAAAAGCAGGAAAATTCAATTTCTGGGACACAAAAACTGCTACTGAGTTGGCTTGAAGTGGCTAATTCCAAGAATGCTTTATCTGCTTCTAAATATGTGACATACCAGTTCGGGTACAGACTGAGTATGGCCTGGACCTGAGGAGGAGGAGCAGTTGAGATAACAGGGATCGAATCTACAGAAGTGCAACTGGCAGTGTGTGTCGTCCGTTTCAATGAGTAGCATAATCATTTCTTTCATTACGATCACCTTCGAAAATTTTGTTCACTTACTCAAAATGTACGGGGTGAGCATCCATGTAAAGTTGGCCAGTCATTTCGTTCTTGTTTTTTTTGCGAAAACCATTATCGCATATGAAAGATAGATGACGTATACCTATATTGTACATGAGGTGGTGTAAGTACCACAGTGTAAAATTGAGAACGACGGATCAAACTAGATAGATGACGAATTTTCGAATTCTACCTGGAGTTGGGAGTGGCTAGCCCGATGCGGAAGAACCTTGTTTGGGTAAACTTGAATGCAGTTCGCAGGAAAATGGCAAGAAAAAAAAGGCAAAAGTAAATGCTGCGGTTTCAGATTCACGTAACCTTCAGTCGGGAGGAAAAAGAAGCCAAAAAAAAAACAATAAAACCCCTAAGGTTTCATCTAGTACAGGCAAACCATATTAGGCAATATGGATGAAAGATAGAATCTGTGTAGTATGTACACCCACAGTCAGAAGAAAAATCGTAGTTCACCACCCAAAGAGAGCGGTTAGTTTGACAGCCGAGTAGTCGGATTCGAGAGAATGGCCGAATAAGAAAAACGCCAAACAACGCGACAAACCGCACGGAGATTGTAGAATAGCCGAACGATGAGCTGCAACCCAGGCAAACGCGTTCGTATTTTGTTGATATGCACTTTCCCGGACCACTGGGTTTTTATTTCTCATTGGGTCTAGGTTCCCGAGGCGATGATGCTGACGGTTCCACGTATCTGGATCACTGTGCACGTTATAATTGAGGGGAAAGTGAACAGAAGTAACAGGGTCATCCAGGGATGCGTCATACACACAGGCGAATGAGGCGTGTGGAGAACAGAGCGAAAAAGGCGGGTAGTCGGCAGTAGGTAAATGAAGCATGGCAGCTGAGTGAATGGAGTCGGATACAAGAAGAATAGCAAATCGTAAACGTGAAAGCGCAAACAGACGAGTTGGCGTTGTCCACACAATGCAGCGAACTACTGAGCATACTGTTGGAAAACACATAAGACAACAAGTCACAATAAATATACCGAAGAGTTCCGGCCAAACTTATAACATCAAGCATTTACTAACGTTGCAGCCACAACCGGTGAATTGTTTTACACAAAGTCTACTAGTGAACAAGTTCCAGTATGTCCGGGTTGTAAAACAGATGTCACAAATCAAAGGCACAAACATCATGTATAAAGTTGACTCTTCTAGACCTGACAATACTTAATGAAACCATCAGCATTCAACACGACTAGGAAGTCCACATGGGCCATGAAATGACAATATTTTGGTACTCAAGGTCGATAGGTGCCACGTAACAAGTTGGAGACAGACGACCAAATCAAGACACCAAAGGTACCGACTCACTTAATCAACGCAACAATTTTTCAAGTTGCTTCAAATGGTAATTCTCTTGCTCCGGACACCTACGTGTACTTCAACGTGGAGTAACTACGATCTTGAATAAAGATGAATGTGTGGGTTGGATGGTAGACCGTCTAAATATCTACAACGGACTGGAGGTGTCAGAAGGATTGGAAAGTAATGTGGTCTTCATTGGCCTTCATACGCACGTATCTATGTCTTATTTCAACGGACTACCACTGAAAACTAGTGTATGAGTTAGAACCCCAGTTGCTTAGAACAATTACTGAGTGATGGTACACAGAAATATGAACAACCGTTCTCCGACTTTGGTTGCTGTGACTGGTCAGTCTGGGCATGAATAGCACCAACAACGTATACCCTATACTATCATGCATTCAAAAATGCTTTCAACCAAACATTACGTCCCATGATTCTGTTGTCTACTCCTGAGACCTCTAATGCTGGCTGGCAACCGGTACAGGAGAAAAACTCTACTCCAAAACTCTTGAGTGTTACAACCGAGCTAGACGATCTCACAAAACAAAGACACTGGGAACAGATAAGTATGACCATCCAACAGCCAAGTCCTAGTCACAGATGAAAAGCCCCGAACTAGTTGTTGTTATATTCATGAGCGGTCTCTTTAAAGATGTCTTGGTGCCCGTCTAGAAGCTATCGGTACCAAATAAAGTTGTTACCACATCCAACAGTACAGCAGAAGCATTCGAGTGACTGTGCATCACAGTCCTAGGACTAACTCAGTATGTAATAGCAAGATGGCTTTGGATAGCGGGGAAGTCATTATTAACATCCTCTTCATAAAAGACCGCAACAGATCAGTGGTTCATTTTGAAGTTTGGCTGTAATAAAACCATGAATAAAAATGCAAACCCTAACCATGATATGGAAAATATGAAGAAAGCAGAAGGCCCAGCTGTAAGAACATCCCTGTCTGTAAGTAAACATGCAACATCAGTGTGTCTATATCTTGCAAACAAACCATCGAGTTATAAGTGAAAATAAACGTCGTGAGAGGCAACGTCCCTACGGCTTTTATCGCTCCGCGTCAGTAGTCATACTGATGTAAGAGACGACTCCGCTTAAGTTCACAGCACTGAACCTGATTAGTTGCCATTTCACCTAAAGTCTTCCGCCAACTTTTCGCAAGGACACTAGTCTTGCAGACTAACCCGATCTATGTTGGCTAACCCCGTGGTGAATTATTTCGTTTATCTGCGCTAGGTCATCACCTGCCCATCTCGCACCTTACGCCAATCAGCTGCAGGGATCTGAGCACTTAAGTCTGTCAGAGCTAAAGGATTGAGCAAATGAGCCAGCATAGAATTCGTTACCAAATACAGACTTCCCAAAGCCTTCGTCGCTCACCCGCTAGTACCATTGCTGCTAGTGATCGAACGCACACATTGATAGTCAAAGTTCTGAAGATGGTTCGTGTGTGGATAACCTTGTCATATGCCACTCTTGGTGCTTAAACTTTCAGGCGATTCATCGTAGACATTAATATGAACAGAAATGTTGAGATAAAGCGTCCACAGTGTGTTCACATACCTGTTAGGGACGCCCCTAAGTTTGTGCATATCTAAAAGTGTAGATCAATCGACTGGAGCGATTGCACTTCCGTAGTCAAGAAAAACAGCAATTGTTGGTCAGCTGCACGTAGGAGACCGCCCCATAAATTAAGGAACAGTGAAAATTTGGCCAATACATTTACTACCAGGTCGAAAACCTGTCTGCTCTTTCCATATGTCTGTCTCTGTGACTGAAGTGGGTTGAAAAAGCTTCATGAAAGTAAGAACCTTAGTTACGATTAGAGTCGAATCAGTGGAAGGGGGAACAATGTATGTGTGCACGTATGTGTGAACGAATAGATTCTGCGCTTTGCTGGTGCATCCCAAACAAAACGATGTCTTCATGGTTTAGCACAGTCCGAGTGTCGATGACGCAGACTTGTGCTTGGGATGTTACAACAACTTACAGACATTAGAAACCGGCAAGAGCACACACATGCTCAAAAGAAAACAGGCAAAAGCGCAAGCAGGTGACTACAACCGTCACAAAGCCAACAACAACGACAGCTATTTCGGAACTCACAATTCGGTGCTAGGCTGGTGGTATGATGATCGCCATAACTCGATGTAACACGTGGGTGGTTCGGTTTCGGCGAGTTTTTGGATGTGCAGTGGTAGCTTTTCAGGTGGATGAGAAGACTTGTTGATTGATCTGTGATTCGGCTCACCAGAGGAGATCGGGACGGAATTATTGTTATTGACAGCTCGGACTTACCTTTTCGATTCGACAGTGAACGTTCGAGGAGTTTGCTAGGCAACAGACTTGGCAATTTGTTTTGCGCGGGAATACGGCTGCCTGTTGGTGCTCCACAGGACATGACATGAGTCCGTTCCATTTGCAACGGTTCCATATACACGTGGTGAATGGGTAGTGAATGCGTCGGAAACAGAGCTTGTATGTACATTTGAATTTTGCATAAGTCTACAGACCGTAAGGGAATCAATTCAGTAACCTGTCCTAACCGAACAAAATAATCTCTTTGCTGATTGAACACCCTGTTCACGACATCTTTGGAAATCATGCTAATGGGTTCGTAGTCTGACCTGTTCTTATCTGATGTCAACCAACGTGAGTTAGGCGCTCAATATTTGCCAAGGTAAATGGCCTGGTAGCAATTGTAAGCACACGCGTCTGTCGGTCTAGTCGTAGGTGAATCACACTTAGGAATGAGTGGGTGACATGCCAACCTCCGAAACTGAAACGCACTAGTAATACTAAATACCCATCTCACCGATCTCACTAAGTCGCCTCTCCGCGACATAAAGGATCACACAAAAGAGCAAGCAATAAGTTGTATGTTGCGAATGTGGCGACGTGAAGGTTCATAGTACGAACAAAGCCGTGTCCCGAATCGGAAGCTTCACGTATCGATTCGAAAAGAATTTACTTTGAAGGGAGTGACAGAGACATGACAAATAAGATGGTAATAATCCAGTATCTGCATAACTATTTATCACGATATGTCGTTCGGATACAATTTGCTGAAAGCGAAAAAACATCAGTTATCATCAGACAGTAGAAAGTAAAGCCCGCAACGAATCATTTGTTTGAACCCCGTTATTCCGAATGAGTAATTCTAGGTTTTGACTGCCTATCACCACATAGTTAAGGCCTAAGTCTGAGTGTCATTTAATACCAAAAACTATAGGGTCAATCCGACATTGCACAAAAATGAAAATTTACCGACGATCTACTTTTTCTACCATGAGCCGCTAAAAATCGTCGTCTTGGACACAGTTATAAATAGCACCAACAAAATGGTCATTGGCGGGCAAGTCAACCAATGAACAACGCATCTTCATGTCGTCAGTGTCTAAAACAATCTAATTTTCTGTTTGACCGGTTTTCAAAGTCTGAAAAGTTGTATACTAGACCGTAATATCTGACGCACTGTGGTATTAACACGAATCGCATCATTTTTTGAAATACTGGTTCCCACCGATTAATTTGAAATAGGCCAACAAGAGCACGTATAATGTCTTGCGCAATGACATTGTGATCGCATCTTATCGGTTACTTTTGCTGACAAAACATGCACACAAGTGTCAAGACAAAATCAATCCAGTCCTGTCCGAGACAGAAAGAGAACACAGCAGGAGCATAACTGGTCGATGTTTGCAAGAGAAGGACAAACTCCTGGTTGACAGAACAAATCCACAGAATTGTTCGTACGACAGCCAGGTGAGGATTAACTTCAAAATTCATCGTAGTCTTAATAACTCTGACTGTGTTACCAATGAAAGGGATTATGATACCCATGTGAAGGAATTAACACAAGGCATTTCCAAACCGGGTACAAGCGGCACAGTGAAGTAGGCGAACAGTAAAACGATGTTATCTATCTACGATGTTAAATAAGTATTCATTGCATTCCCTAGGGCGTCTCATACTGAACGAGCTGTATCAGTTACATACTCCGGAATAGGCGAAAGTAAGAGGGCTTGCTTGATCAGCACCACCTTTGGCTTTGCAATCGTATTCCATCACCAAGTGCGCACGAGAACACCAGGTGATACGATCCACCAGGTTCGTATGTCTATGCGAATCAAATAAATTCAATTAAGCCGATCCACACCAGTGTCCGCTTTCAGCTGGTAGGAATATCGCACCCAGAGTAAGCGAACCTGCCAATTTTGTGGTTGCCAATGTAAACATTCACATGTGTGCTGTCTGATAATCTGACAAAACACAGAAAACGGGTGTTCGTTTTCTGAATGCATTAATTCAATTGCTGTAGGTCATTCGGTTCTATACGTTCACAGACATAAAAATCGTAGAGAATATGTGGCGGGATGACGCAAGATTTCTTTTCTAAG